>QNQO01010213.1:0-87009 GCA_003290165.1 Berberis thunbergii
TTGTGAGTATTGCTCCATCTTTATCCAGAACCGTCGAGTTTGCCCTGCTTGATCAACTCTGTAATCGCCTTCGCCTGTGGATCTGTCTGTAGGCCTACTTTGATCTTCTCCAAGATGGTGTGACTCGGACCAGTATGGGTTAGTACTGCAAGGTCTACCCTTCTACTGAGTGCATCAGCTACATTGTTAGTGCGCCTGGCTTGTATTCCAATACTAAGTCAAATTCTGCTAATTTTTCTGCCATCGAGATTGATTGGAGGTTAGCATCTTCTGAGTAAGGAAATGGCTTGCTGCAGCATTATCCGTTTTAACAAGGACTTGAGACCCCAAGAGTAGTGTCTCCACACCCATAAATAATGTACAATGGCTAGCAATTCCTTTCTTGAGCTGAGTAACGAGACTCTGTATCATTCAACTTTCGACTCTCATATGCTACCGGGTGACCATCTTGAAGTAAAACTCCCCCTAAGGCATAGTCAGATGCATTTGTTTGTACTTCAAAGGGCTTGGTGATGTCTGGCAAGGCCAATACTAGATCTTTCATCACGGCCAGTTTCAAGTCTTGGAATGAAGCTTCACATTGCCTATCCATTCCCATGTTCGGTCTTGTTTCAACAAATTTGTCAGGGCAACAGCTCTCTTAGAGTAGTCCCTTATGAAGCGACGATAATAGTTTGCGAGTCTAAGGAAAGAACGTAGTTGAGACACGTTCTTAGGAGAGTTCCAATCATGGATTGCCTTGACTTTCTCCATGTCCATCCGAATCTTGCCATTGCCAATAACATGACCCAAGAAATTGATCTGGGTCTGGCCGAATGAGCACTTTTCCTTCTTGACAAAGAGATGATTATCCTTAAGGATTTGGAACGCTTCTCGCAAATGATGTCGGTTCTTCTATAGTCCCACTATAAACCACAATGTCGTCAAGATAGACAACCACAGACTTGTCCAGAAGGTGACGGAACAGGCCATTCATAAGGGTGCAAAATGTAGCTGGAACATTGGTCAAGCCGAAGGGCATTACTAGGAACTCATATGACCCATATCTAGTAGAACAAGCAGTTTTGGATTCGTCACCAAGCAGCAATGCGGACCTGATGGTAACCTGATCTCAAGTCGAGTTTTGTGAAGTATCTGGCGGATCCAAGTTGGTCGAATAAGTCTGCAATGAGCGCAGCGGGTATTTGTTCTTTATAGTGACTTTGTTCAAGGCTCTATAATCAACACAAAGGTGAAGACTGCCATCATGTTTCCGTTGAAAAAGAACAGGTGCCCCATAAGGTGCTTTAGAGGGCCGAATGAATCCTGACTCCAACAAGCCATCTAGTTGTTTCTCAATTCGGTCAGCTCTAGAGGGCTCATGCGATATGGACTACGTGCGGGTGGCTTGGCACCAGGGACTAACTCAATTTCGTGATCAATGAGCCTGCTGGGAGGTAGATTCTTTGGCAATTCATCCGGCATCACTTCGCTGAAGTCACAATAACTTGAGAAACTTCATCAGGAATTTTGCTAGTATCATCTTTCATCTCTAGCTTTGCCACAGCTAAGTATGTATTTTCTCCTTTGGCCAAGCCCCTCTTGATTTGGAGCGCCGACAATATCTATCATGAGTTGTTGGTCGAATTGAGGGTTGGTACAATGCGTAGTCTGGGTCCGAAAAACCCCAAGGAGTTCCATGAAAGGTAATGGTCCTGCTGCAAGCTCCTCGGAAAATTCTTGGCCAAGAATCACCTTAAAATCATCAAGTGGAACGGCCAAGAAGTTTGATCTTCCTTTCCATGGACCAACCTGTTAGTGGCACAGCTCTAGCCATACCATTAATAGAGATTGCCTCAGAGTTGACACTTTCAACTTACCCACATCTCCTTCTAAGTTCAGACCCACACGTCTAGCTTCATCTAGGGCCAATAAAATTGTCTGTCGCTCCGGAATCCAACATGCTTGGGAAGGGGAACCCATTGATAGTGATGTCGATGTATTGTAAAGCCTTCTTGTGTGGGTGCTTCATACAGTTTCTCCTTTGACAGCATTGAGCTTGCGTAAGTCCCATTTGGGAGGTCTCACTGTTGGTGGGGTTCGAGCTCGTGCGGGTCGGGTTAGAAGGCTCTGCTTGAAGCAGTGACATTAATGAGTGTAGAGCTGGTTTGGATGGACATTTGCCTGTTGGGTGATCTCTGCTATTGCAAAGAATGCATGGGGCAGGGCAGATGGTCTCCACTGTCCAGAGTAGTTTTGCCTCCTTTGTTGTTGTAATTTGAGTTGCTAGAGCTGACATTCCAATTTTTGTTGGAACTCCAATTCTAGTTAGACGGCCGAGAATTATAGTTTCCTCGGTTTCTGGCTTGAGTTTCCCCAATTTGATGAGGTGAGCGAGCATTCGACCTGAGCTTGAATTGGTACTGCCAGTTCTAGCTGTGGAGTGATTGAGCGAAGTGGATCCAGTCATGGGCATATAATCGCTAAACCTTTCTGCTTGCCGCAATAGCACTTGTAATATCTGTCACCTTCTGCCTTTGGCAATTCTGCTTGTAGAAGTGCTGAGGCTGTTCCATGAAACAGAAAACTTTGTCATTTTCAGACATTCTCGAATATCTAGCAAGCAAGTTGAGAATTGTCGGACATAGTCTCGAATATTGCTTGTCTGTTTGATGGTGTGGAGCTTCCTCCTTGCTAAGAAATCAGTGTTCTCAGGCAAGAATTGATTTCTGAGTTCCTTCTTGAGGTCTGCCCAAGTTCTAATAAGGATCGACCTTCTTCCATATCTGCATATTTGGGTTTCACCATAGTTTTCGCATCACCCTGCTAAGTACATGGTCGCCATGGTAAACCTTGGCTTCTTCTGATTCGGGGTTCACCCGCGCGAAAATACTGCTCCAGATCAAATAAGAAGTTCTCTAACTCCTTCCCATTTCGTGCCCCAGCATATGACTTTGGCTCGGGTACTTTCATCCCTAGGTGATCAGTCGTCCCAGTGGCCTTGGTTAGCAAACCAACCCTTGCAAAATAAGTCCTCCAACTGTAATTGGAAGTCACTCATCACCTAAGCTGTGGGGTGAGGCGACTCTTCCATTGCGACTGTTCGTCCCTCTAAGTTATTAACGTGCTCAGCCAGTGAATCCACTCTGTCTGCCAGTGAAAAGAGTCCATCCAACCGACTAATCTGTTCTCCCAAAGTGTTCAACTGGTCCATTCTGCTTTCCAGTCTATGCATTCGACTGGCCTGTCGTTCCTCCATAGCGCTAAGGCGCTCATTTATTTCCTGCATCCTGGTTTGCATTCAACAAGCTCTGGCTCTGATACCAATTGTCACGGACTAGTAATCCGTGCGGCACTAGCTATCCAATTCACTAGTAAACCTATGAGTAGTTACTTTGACGGGCACAAATATTAACTTGAGAATGCACATATCAATCTGTAAACAATATAACAATGCACAATAGTCAGTAAAAGCTCTCATTCACATTCAATAGATTACAATGGGTAGGAACGTTCGGAAGGACGTTGCTCAAGACTAGTTCGATGCTATCGATCGATGGAAATACAAGTTTGAAGTTGAAAAACAATGCAAAGAAAACAATAAAAATGCTAGCGGTACAGTCTGGCCCGACTATGCAATGGAGGCAACACGTTCTCACAGTCAAGAGCTCAAACCTTCCTCCTCTAATATAGATGCTAAGCATTTGAGCACTTTTCAAAAGGGAACATTGAGTTTTGAAGACATTAGGAAGACCTCTGACCTTGAGTCCTGACAGCGAGGAAATGAGCGAGGGGAGGGAGGTGGCAAGATGGGGACCGTCCACCTCCCTCGGGATGTGTGCCGTCTTTTTTGGCGCGCGCATCCCAAGGGAGGTGGACGGTCCCCATCCCGCCACCTCCCTCCCCTCGCTCATTTCCTCGCCATGTAAAACTTCTCCTTTTTCATATATTTACCAGAGCCTTCAGTGATAAACAATATTTGATTTTCATGGAGTACTGTTACCTAACAACTTACATTTGAAGAGTTTATCTATCTTTCTTTGTCCGTATATAAAGGTCTTGATGATTCACTCCACCAAACTCGTAGCAGAATTTCAAACAATGATCCAACCTCAACTGCGCTTTATTTTCTTCTTCTCTCTTCTCCTCTTGTCTAATTCGGCCATGCATCAGAATACTAGTCACAACCATATGGAATCTTTCCATGTTGGCGTTATCCTTGATATGGGTTCAATGATAGGGCAGGTGGGTTGGAGCTGCATATCTATGGCACTTTCTGATTTCTATACCAATACCCATTTTCATTATAAGACTAGGTTGGTTCTTCATTTGAGAGATTCGCAAGGCGAGAAGGTTAAAGCTGCCTTTGCTGGTATTTTATACCTTCTCTAAACTCTGTTCTTTATCACATTAATTAATTGCACCAGTCAGAATAATTTTCTGACTTTGATTTACTGGTTAGAGACTTAGAGTAATTGAATTAGAGACAATTGCCGTACTCTGTTTTTCCATTTAAAGTTTTTGTTATTTTTGGTTGATCTATAAAACATTCATGAATGACTCAGATTACATTATATCACGTCTCCTTTTGTTGTTCTATCAAATTCTAAAGTTATCATCAGACCTTTGATTATAAAAATAAGTACTGCTTTTTAATGATCTCTGTTTAACTTTTATCTTAATGAAGCTCTGGAGTTGTTGAACAATGAAGAAGTACAAGCGATTATTAGTCCTCAAAAATCGACAGAAGCTGATTTTGTTGTAGATCTTGGAGAGAAAGCACAAGTACCATCATCTCGTTCTCTGCAACAGGCTCTTCACTTTCTCGTAGAACTCCGTATTTTGTTCTAGCAGCTCAAAATGACTATTCCCAACTGGATGCCATCACAACCATCGTTCAAACCTTCAAATGGAGGGAAGTCATCGCTATCTACGAAGATTCACATGATGGGAATGGAATTATACCTTATCTGGTTGATGCCTTGCAAGACATACAAATCAAGGTTTCCTACAGAAGTGGTATTTCTCATTCAGCCACAGATGATCAAATCCTTCAAGCACTCTATAAGTTGCTGTCCTTGCAAACAAAAGTATTCATTGTGCACATGTCAGATTCTCTTGGTTGTCGCTTTTTCTTGAAGGCAAAAGATTTGGGAATGATGAGTGACGGGTATGTGTGGATAATGACAAGTGGTATAACTAGTCTTTTGGATTCCATGGATAACCATGTTATTGAATCAATGCAAGGTGTGTTAGGTGTAAAGCCATATATCAAGAGATCTAAAGAACTTGACTCCTTTAAGATTAGATGGAAGAAGAGATTTCTTTAGAAATCCTAGAATTGAAGTACCGATTTAAATGTTTTTGGTCTGTGGGCGTATGATACGATACATGCTTTGGCTATGACTGCTGAGATAGTTGGTGCTGAGAAATCCCTGAGCAAAATTCCTACTGTTAAGAATAGTCTCACTGATCTCACAGCAGTTAGAAACTCTCGACATGGAACCAAACTTCTCCATGCTGTTCTAAAGACTAGATTCAAAGGACTAAGTGGTGACTTCCATTTCGTTAATGGGCAATTGCTGTCATCTGCATTCGAAATCGTTAATGTGATTGGAGAAGAGAAGAGACAGGTTGGGTTGTGGACGCGAGAACATGGAATTTCTCAGGAACTGAGATTGGGTAGCGAGAAAATGCAGACAGTTGGTTTGGGGGGAATTGTTTGGCCTGGCCAATCAACAATTGTGCCCAAGGGTTGGATGATACCAAGTGGTAAGAAGCTAAGAATTGGGGTTCCAGTGAAAGGATATTTTAAGGAGTTTGTTAGAGTGGATCGAGATCCTGTCACCAATGTAACAACTGTTAGTGGCCAAGTTTATAGATGTTTTCAACTCTGTGATGGAATCATTGCCTTACGTCGTTCCTTATGAGTTTATTCCCTTCGAGAAGCCTGATGGGTCTAGTGCTGGTAATTACAATGATTTTGGTTTATCAGGTCTATCTCCAGTAACTTATAGGTCAGAGTAGAGTATTAAATGTTTTATAGAGTGCTAGTTTTTACCTGTTAAACTAATTAGAGGTCTGAATTTTGCGAAATATAACACATTTCACAAAAAAATTCAGTCCTCTAACTAGATTCAGACGAAAAAAGAATGCTCTCTTTGATTTTCCTTAGACATTGTACTTTAGGTTGCTTTCCACATTGGAAAACATGAATAGCCAACAAATATCTTGCAATGCAATGTAAAAAATGTCCAAACTCCCCTGCCTGACAGGATTAGTACAAGCAAATTTTTTATCCAAAGCATGATATTAATTATTACTATACAATCTCTAAAAGGATTACTTTTTTGTATGTAATTTGATTTGCTTTTTTTTTTTTGGAAAAATAGAGATATGATGCTGTTGTGGGAGATGTAATGATCACAGAAAATCGCTCCTTGTACGTGGACTTCACAATGCCTTATGCAGAAGGAGGGGTCTTCATGGTGGTGCCAATTAAATACAAGGACCTGGATAATGCGTGGATCTTTGTGAAGCCTTTTTCAAAGAGTCTATGGCTGGCCAGTGGGGCATTCTTCATAATCACAGGCTTTGTGATTTGGGTTCTTGAACACAGGATCAATGATGATTTCAGGGGTCCACCTTCTCAACATGTTGGCACGCTTTTCTGGTTCTCATTTTCCACCCTTGTCTTTGCACACAGTTAAGCAACTTCCCTTCTATCTATTTAAACATTTATGCCAATTGACATGTTTTTGAAGAGTTTACATATTTGCATTGTAATAGAAATCTTTCCACCTCAATGTTTACCAATATAAATGATCGTATTTTTCAAACAATTGCATCACAGGTGGAAAGGTGGTGAGTAACTTGACTCGGTTTGTGGTGATCATATGGATCTTTGTGGTGCTTATATTAAGTTCAAGTTACACTGCCAGCTTATCCTCAATGCTAACTATGAAACAACTCGAACCAACTGATACCAGTGTTCAAGTGCTACTAAAGAAAGGAGAATATGTAGGATGCCAACAAGGGACTTTTATCAGGGTTTTGTTAAAGCAACTGAAGTTTGATGACTCCAAACTTAAGTTCTATAATTCTACAATGCAATACCATGAAGCGCTTCAGAAGGGGAGCCAAATGGTGGCATTACTGCCTATATTGATTCAGGGCTTTATATCAACTTTTTCATGGCTAGGTACTGCAACAAATACACGGTTACTGGTCCCATATACAAGACGGACGGAGTTGGTTTTGTATGTCTCTTCGTCTCTACATTGATCTACATTCCCACCCTTAATGAACCATGCATACATATATTGGCTCATTACTTCCTATTTGGCTAAGCTTTATATAAGCTTATGGGTAAATAATAATAATCTATGTAAACTCATTGGCTCATTACTTCCTATTTTCACAACTACGAAATGATACATATGCACATACCTTTTATGGTAAACTCATTGTAAACTCTGTATTTAAGTGCTATTATTTACTCACTTTAGAAGTTTTAGCTTTAACCTGTCACAACGTGTATTTACAGGTTTTTCCGAAAGGATCTCCCTTGGTGGCTGACGTTTCTAGGGAAATATTGAAACTTAAAGAAGTGATAAGATGGCAAAAATTGATCAAAAGTGGTTTGGGTCTCAAGCAACTTGTTCCCAGCAAGGAAGTGATGATGTATCTAATAGCTTAAGTTTTTATAGCTTGCGTGCCCTCTTCATCATCACCGGATCCATTTCAAGCTTTGCCTTACTCGTGTTCTTCGTCAATTTCCTATACAAGCACAGGCATGTTCTAAATTCACATGATTCCAGAAACACAATTTGGCTAAAATTTCGAAGAATGCTTAATCAATTTGACAAGAAAGATATGTCTTTATATCGTTCTAATGCCAATGTAAGGAGATCAACAGAAGTTACAGAAACTGAAGCTTCTCCAGGCATGAGTCTTTCTCCATTAGAAGGAGCAGAAATGGAAGCTCTTCCCGGTAGGAATCTCTGTCCACTGGAAGGAACATTCTCAACTGATCTGAACTTAGCCAATTCACTTGAATTAGAAGAGATGGTTGATGTAAGTCTATCAGATTGATTGATCATATTCATATCTTGTACTGATTTTGGTTATGCTGCCATGTAGCATATTCGTTCTTTCAGTTCCGTTTTAATGATATAGATGTTAATATTATATAAGCTAATGTTGCCAGTTCCATTTTGTTGGTATAGATGTTAATAGCTCATGTGCTAAGGTTTAACCGAGTAACAAAGTTTGGATTCAGAAATAATTCAACAAGGGGTTTAGTTCATAAAAGTCGAGATTACTATATATCTTTTAGATGATTCAGAATCAACTGTGTCTCTTCGTTTTCATTTTATCTCTGACTAACTTGATGATGCTACTCAGTCTCGACTACATAATCACCATCTCTCTTCGTCTTGGAAAGACTTGGTTATGAGAACACTCTGTATATTTCCTTGCATGAAGTGTACAATGTACATTGCTTATATAGACATTCTAATGTCTGATTAGCTGTCAAAATAGACTAACAGATAGCTTAACAAACTGACTAACAACTTTACATTTCTTGAATACTGCTATTGCTTAACATTCCCCCTCAAACTAAGTGTGGATTCATCTATCACACTTAGTTTGTCACGCAACAATAAGAACCTGGACTGTCCAGTTGCTTTAGTGAAAACATCAACAACTTGATCAGTAGCTTGAATATGATGTACATGAACAACCTTGCGAGCAACCTTTTCACGTACAAAGTAAATGTCAATCTCAATATGTTTAGTTTTCGAGTGAAGAACTGGATTAGCACTAAGCAAGACAGTGCTCTTATTATCACACCAGATATTGAGAGTTGAGCAACCAATCTTCAACTCATGAAACAGAGTTTGCAACCAAGTTAACTCAGCTGTAACTGATGCTAGACTTCTGTATTCTGCTTCAGTACTGCTTCGAGAGACAATGCTCTGCTTCTTAGACGACCAGGATATGAGGTTATCACCCAGATACACACAATAACCTGATGTAGACCTCCTATCATTAGGATCAGATGCCCAATCAGCATCACAGTAGCCACTTAACTGAAATGAAGGAGTCGGAGTTATGTGAAGTCCAAAATTGGGTGTAGCCTTGAGATACCTCAATATTCTTTTCACCACTCTCCAGTGTGACTCAAGAGGAGTCTGCATGAATTGGCAAACACGGTTTACTGAATATGCAATTTCAGGCCTAGTAATTGTAACATATTGCAGTGCACCCACAATACTTCGATATAGCTGAACATCCCTGACTGGATCACTACCAGTAGCAAACAGTTTTTCCCCACCACTCATAGGAGTAGGAAGATGAATAATAGGAGTGGAGTTAGAAGGACTGTGCCATCTGACATATGGAAAAGAGTTTTCATTGAATAGAACATCTCGAAAGATGTACACCCTGCCAGTAGAAGATATACATTTGTACCCTTTATGCTGTAGACTATATCCAAGGAACATACATTCAACCGATCTAAATTGTAGTTTAGTAGAACTATATGGTCTTATATTAGGGAAACAGGAACACCCAAACACTTTGAGGATGTGATACTCAGGAACTTTGTGATACAAAATTTCATAAGGTGAGAGACCTTTAAGAACAACAGAAGGTACTCGATTGAGAAGAAAAACAGATGTTCTAACTGCTTCATCCCAGAATTTCATGGGAAGTGATGCATGAGCAAGAAGAGTAAGGGCTGACTCTATAATGTGTCTGTGTTTCCTTTCAGCAACTCCATTCTGTTGATGTGTAGTTGGGCAAGCAAGTCTATGATGTATCCCATGTTGAGCAAGAAGCTTTGAAATAGATCTATACTCCCCTCCCCAATCAGACTGAACACTCTTGATGGGAAGGCCAAATTCTAACTCAACTTGAGCTTTGAACTTAAGGAAAGTTGAGAAAGACTTATTTTGTAACAGAAAAACCCAAGTGAAACGACTAAAAGCATCTATGAAATGAATGTAATACTTGGACCCAGACGAAGACATGGTAGAAGCAGGACCCCATAGGTCAATATGAATTAATTCCAAGGGTTTTGTATACACAGTAGAAGACTTGGAAAAAGGGAGTTTATGTATTTTGCCTAAGCAGCAAGAGGAACAGAAAACCATATTGTCATATGTAGGAACTGAAATATTACATGTAGTAAGTATGTTTTTGACAAGTTGAAAAGATGGATGCCCTAACCTAGCATGCCACAAATGCAAAGCATCAGATGACTTAGCAGCATGAAAACTAGAATGACAGGCATTCTTATTGACTACATTGCTGAAATGAGGACTAGAATGCTAAATAAGTGCTGAGAAGAACGACTGGAATGCTGAGAAGGACTACTGGAATGCTGAAAAGAACTACTGAATTGCTGAGAAGGACTACTGGAATGCTGAAAAGAAAGCTGAGAAGGACTACTGGAAAGCTGAGAAGGACTACTGGAATGCTGAGAAGAACTACTGAATTGCTGAGCAGGACAGACTAGAATGCTAGCTTGCTGAAATGAATGTTGAGCATGACTACTGGAATACTGAGCTGAAGGACAGACTGGAATGCTAGCTTGCTGATAATGCTGACCCTTACTACTAGAATGCTGAGCTGAATTAGTAGGATTAAAACTAATGACTTTGGACTGTGAGTCAGCAATGAAGGATGCTGAAGAAGCACCACAAATAGACTCAGGCTTTTCATCAGGAAGAATCATTGATGGAAACACATATAGGCCTCCCTTAAGCTTCCCTTCCAGAAGGGTTTGATGTGTGACCTGATCCTTGACAAAACAGAGATCAGGATGAAATTCAAAGAAGACTTTATTGTCCCTAGCAAACCTAGACACGCTTAATAAATTCTTGGTTAATTGAGGGACTTGAAGAATATTTTTGAGATGTAAAACTCTTGAAGAATGGTGAGCAAGAAAAGAGGACTGACCGATGTTTTCTATTGGTAAAGCAGTTCCATCTCCCACAAATAGTTGCTCACTTCCATGATAGGGCATAGCATTCATCAAGTTCTGGGAATATGGTGTGCAATGATCAGTGGCTCCTGAATCTGGATACCACCTATTATCAGTATGGGACTGCATTTGAGGTGTGGAAGCAGCATTTGATTGTATTTAATTGAAACTGAAAATCAGCTCTCCAAGAAGGATGATTAGATTGACTAGTTGATGTAGAGAAGACCTGCCTTGGATTTGGAGATGCTGAATGAGATGAAAAACCAGAAGAAAAAGGGTAATGTGAACTAGAATTCCATGGATTTGAGACAGAATCATCAAACCGATTGTAGCATTTGAGTGCAATATGACCAAGTTTGCCACAGATTTGACATTGAGGATGGGTTGATTGAGAACTAGCTCCAGATGGCCGAAAACTTCTTCCAGATCTGGCACCCCTGGGATTGTGAGAACTTCTAAACTGAGGTCTCCAACCTTGTGAACTGGACACAAAAGACCTAGGTGAAGGTCTGTATGATGACTGAGCCATATTGATAGATATGTCAAGATCTTTTGTATGTCTCTCAATTATAGCTTCTTGAGCAAGTAGAAGAGACTCCACTTCTGCAATACTATACTCATCTGATCTTGAGCTTACGGAAACCACAAATGTGTCATAAATCTGTGGTAAACCATCAAAGATGGCATTGACATAATCTCTAGAAGACAATTGATGTCCTACTGATGCCAGTTGATCAGTAATGGCTTTAAGTTTCAAAAGATATGCATTGATAGACATGTCTCCTTTCTTGAGATGTTGTAGTTGATTTCTAAACTGAGAAATCTTGGCGACTGTCTGAGAATTGAAGAAGATCTCAAGAACTTGCCAAATATGTGCTAATGTTAGACATCCTGCTAATCTTGTAAGTAGGGATTTTGTCATGGAAGAAAGCAACCAAGAAAGCAGTAATTGATCTTGTTGTTCCCAAGTGACAAACTCGGGATTAACATGATTCCTGGCTTGATCTTCATTAGAAAGAAACTGTGCTGGAGATGAGTCTTTCTCAATAAAGCTTTGAAGCTTGTGTCCTCTAATGGTTGCCAATACTTAATGTTTCCACAGTAAGTAGTTTTGTTCACTCAACTTGACAGATAATGCATGTGTGAACATTACAAGCTTTGACTCTGCTAAGACAGAGTTAGCACTAGACGATGTTGCATCTGCCATTAGAGTAACTATGAGAAATTGAGAAGAAGAAGATGAAGAGAGGAAAGAGAAGAAGGCTCTGATACCATGTTATAATCTACAACAAACTATGTTATGAGAACACTCTGTATATTTCCTTGTATGAAGTGTACAATGTACATTGCTTATATAGACATTCTAATGTCTAATTAGCTGTCAAAACAGACTAACAGATAGCTTAACAAACTGACTAACAACTTTACATTTCTTGAATACTGCTATTGCTTAACAGTAGTTGTTAGATCATGAAAGTCTTTTCTAGTCAAATAAACATGGTAGTAAAAGAAATTAGGTTAGTGGAAATTGTTAGAATATCTATTTAAATGAACATGGCACAAAAAATAGGTTGGTAGAATGTAAGAACAGGAAAGTCTTTCTAGTCTAATGGACATGGAATTGTTTCTAGTCAAATGAACACCTGTTTCCCCACACCCTCCTAATACACGCAGACACATAGACTAAGAGAGGACAGAGGAGAGGTCAAAACATTCTTCAGTCTTTCTAGGCAAGGGAAACAGTGTTTGAAGTTTACTCAAATTGTGTGTAGAATTCCATGCATGTTGACACTTTCAACAAGTGATGACCATTTGTTAGGTTAGATAGGATTCGATTGACAATGACAGAAACCATTTGATCATTGTTTTATTTCAATACTACAAAAACAAGATGATATTTTTTAAATTAACCAAACCATCAAACACACCCTAGTTGACAACACGACTGAGTTTCTTCGTTTAGATCTTTCTGAAATGTTCTGAATAGCCGAACAATTACCGATAAACCTAAGGAGACTATTTATGTTCCGAGTAAAAAACAGTCCTAAGAGAAAGTTAAAAAGCTACTAGTCCAACTGTCTTCTTGGATCAGCAAAAGTGTTGTTTCCAAGCCAAAAACTCTGCTAAGGAACCATCTCCCACATTCAAGTACCATTTCCAATATAAACACCACTCAAAACACGTCTGTCTCGTTAAGTAATTGAAGGGCACATCAAAGAAAATCAGAACATGAGATTGAAAAAAGTGAAGAATCAAGGCAAATACGGTTCTGAAGTGTTCGTTGTCCTTTAGATATCACATTTTCTTTCTCTCTAAGGGAAGAAGTCTTGGCTAGCTGTTTCCGTAGATACTGAATGAGTTTGGCATACTCGTCAAAGTAAATATTTTCCTTGGAAATAACCCATTCCTCTATCCCATTTCCAAATAACAAAAAGAAGTTTTCTGTTTAATTGCTTGTTTTCGAAAGACAAGCAACTAACACTCTAGCAGAAACACAGGTCTGATAGCCCTAACTCAAGTATAATCCATTCACAGTGAAGATAAACTATAAGAGTAAATTTTTGGTATTAGTGGAGAGTCCAAAGAATGCCAATAAATCCTTAAATAAGAGAAAATCCTCTCAATTCTTTGTTTAAAGAGGATTTAAAATTATATTGTCCTGATCAAAGGACACTGTCCCCTGATTGAGAGGTATGTAACAGGAGGTGCAGAGGCCCAAACACCTAGTTCAAAAATGTATTAAATTTATGCATTATAAATGTGTTTGAATATATGATAATCAAAATAAACACTGAGAGTTTACTCTTTGGACACGATCTTATGAAAAAAACCTATAGATTTTAAGTATTTACCAAACAATATTATCTTATCAGCTTCTGACCCAAAAACCATGGACTGAACATTTAAAAAATTTGAGTTCTTAAAAACCTTATACCGAATCATCAGCTTGTTAAATTTATATAAAACAAAGAGTTTACTAATTCAAACATGGCTGTCCTGTTGCCATCATCTTTATCTCGTTTATATACATTGAGCCATTGAGGTCTTGATGGTATTATCCACCAAACTTGTAACAGAAATCAGAGACGATGATCCGATATAAACTGTGCTTTATTTTCTCCGCTTTCTCATTTTCCTTCCTTGCTTTGTCTCAAATTCAGCCAGTAATAGCAATAGCAGTCACGTCGACATGAGGTCTTTCCATGTTGGTGTTATACTTGATTTAGGTTCAGTCATTGGGAGAGTGGATTGGAGCTGCATGTCCATGGCTCTTTCTGATTATTATAGCACTCATTCTAATTACAAGACTAGGTTGGTCTTTCATTTGAGAGTTTCAGAAGGATACAACATCAAAGCAGCCTTTGCAGGTACTTATGTCCTTACCTTCTTATTGGTATTTAAAGTTATTTTAGGACACAGCTATTATTTCCTACATTGAGTTGTGTCAACATAGTGAGATTCTTTTATTACAAGGGTAATTCTCTTTAGGAAAATCAACTAGACTTCTGTCAGGTTTTGCACAGTTTGTCAACTAGAGTCCTCGTAAGTGCCCTGTATCTCCTTCCCAATCTTCATTAATAATGAATTAGAGAGAACAACCCATCCCATATGTGTTTGGGCTACAAAAGCAATAGCATATTTAGGTGAAATTCTAGGAAATTCTACAAAAATGAGTTACATCCAAAAATGCCAAAAAAGTAGATTTAGTTATTACCTGAACATCTCCGAATATTTTGCAGGTTTTTCCAAAAGGGTCTCCCTTGACAGCTGATGTATCTAGAGCAATATTGGTACTACAAAAAGGAAACACCACTGGAGATTGATGAAGAATGGTTCGGGTCTCAAACCACTTGTGCAGAAAAAAGGAAATAACATTGCTCCAAACAGCCTAAACTTCAAGACTTTTCGTGGTCTCTTCATCGTTACAAGGACTATTTCAGTCTTCAGTGTGCTTGTGTTCCTATTCATATTTCTCTACAAGAAGTAACATGTTTCAGTTACAGCTGACGACGGAAACAAGTTTTGGTGCAGAGTCAAAATGATGATCAAACAGTTAGATAAGATTGACCAATCTTCGTATTGTTTCCAAAGAGGGGGTTCTAAAAGTAAAGAGGTGGAAGCTTTTCCCGCAGGCTTTAATAATGTATCCACCTGCACAGGTAGGAACATTTCCCCACCAGAAGAAATGTTCTCAACTGATCTCAGCCTGTCCAATTCACTTCAATTAGAAGACATGATTGATGTAATACTATCAAATTCCGAGTAACTGACCAGATTCAACACTCTCTTACTGATCCACCATTTTTGTACTATACTTGGTCTTAGCATCAAAATTGAACGAAAGATAGAATTTGTCTATTCTAACCAAAGTGCGTATTTAATCTGGTAACAAAGAGTTTGACATAACTAGAATAAAAATGTTTTTTTTTTTTGGATACTTGCTTCCTTTATTCTAATACAGTTGGCACTTCATCATAATCTTCTCTCTGTTAACTGTT
Organism: Berberis thunbergii; assembly: GCA_003290165.1. Lineage (NCBI taxonomy): Eukaryota > Viridiplantae > Streptophyta > Magnoliopsida > Ranunculales > Berberidaceae > Berberis > Berberis thunbergii. Next base: position 15,472 of record QNQO01010213.1, read on the forward strand.
GGTGTGTATTAATATTTTCTTCTTTCCTATTTATCAAGTATTCTCAACTATAATTTAAGAAAGTCTCCGTGTACCATGAATCCTCGTTAAATTTTCCAACCAAAAACTCATCCTAGCTAGTTATATGAAACAATCAAACTTGGGTTTAGTGAAAATTAAGCAGCGATGCACAGCTAACCCACCATTGGTCATAGTTCAAAAGTTGATCATCAACAGAGATGTCTCGAGGGGTTTAAGCCTTTTGTTGTTGTTGTTGTTGTTGTTGTGAGTTCCCATTAGAGTACCTCTAATCTAAGTACATTAATCAATTAACCAATCCGTCAAAAGTCATAACTGAATACATTTTTATGGAAGCCTGGTTAAAGCACTGAAGGTCAAGAAAAATATAGTGTTATCTCGAAGTTTATATTTTACCAAATGTTTATTTAAAACTAATGGTCGTTTTTTAAGGTGTTAGGGGTTTGTTAGGTAGTTTCCCTACTGTTAGCCTTGATTTGAACAAGTAAACACCATTTTTAATAATCAAGTCAACTTGATCCAGGTTGAAGTTGACACCTCTCATTGGCTAGCTAATTTTCAGTTTCAATGTGATTTAACTAAGATATATTGAGGTAGCTTTCCATTGTGACATTGATAAAGAATGCTTTGTATCTTATTTTAGAAAGGCAATGGGCCAATTGAACTACATCGATCTTCTTAGGGAATCTTTCATGAAGTTACCAATTGAACTTCCAATGAGGTTTTAAAGTATGCAGGGGCAAGTACCATGTGAGTTGCGTGGAGCGCATCACAACCATATATAGAGTAGGAAAAACAATTGACATGTAACAACTTGCATATGGTGGTGACCATCCCACATGATTTACATCCATTTTTCCCATGAACACAATTTTGTTCATGTTGACTTCATCAAGTTTTGAAATGGAATCCCGTCAAATACCTACCTCGTGCAGTTCAGATTGATGCATGCAAGTAGAGTGACCGACCTTAGCAACTTGGTAAACTAGGTTGACCTGATTAATCCAGGATTCATTTGGGCAACATGATGCCCAATCTGAGTTTGGATTTGACAAGACATGGGCAAACTTTCCATCTTTAGAGATCAAGTAAACCATCTTCTATTGATTTAATTGATTATGAGTGAATGGAAATCTATCGCGGTAGTTTACAGTGACATTAATTGATTCTTAATTATTGATTTAAGTCGCATCTTCTATACCATAGATTTATAGTATCCACAACTGCCATACTCTATATTTACCAGAGACTTCAGTGATAAACAGTATTTGATTTTCATGGAGTACTGTTAACTAACAACTCATCTTGACAACAACTTTCATGTCACCCTCGTCTATCTTTCTTTGTCCGTATATAAAGGTCTTGAGGATTCACTCCACCAAACACGTAACAGAATTATAGACAATGATCCAACCTCAACTGCGCTTCATTTTCTTCTTTTCTCTTCTCTTCATCTCTAATTCGGCCATGCATCAGAATACTAGTCACAACCATATGGAATCTTTCCATGTTGGCGTTATCCTTGATATGGGTTCAATGATAGGGCAGGTGGGTTGGAGCTGCATATCTATGGCACTTTCTGATTTCTATACCAGTACCCATTCTCATTATAAGACTAGATTGGTTCTTCATTTGAGAGATTCGCAAGGCGACAAAGTTAAAGCTGCCTTTGCTGGTATTTTATACCTTCTCTAAACTCTATTCTTTATCACATTAACTAATTGCACCAGTCAGAATAATTTTCTGACTTTGATTTACTGGTTAGAGACTTAGAGTAATTGAATTAGAGACAATTGCCGTACTCTGTTTTCCATTTAAAGTTTTTGTTATTTTTGGTTGATCTATAAAACATTCATGAATGACTCAGATTACATTATATCATGTCTCCTTTTGTTGTTCTATCAAATTCTAAAGTTATCATCAGACCTTTGATTATAAAAAGAAGTACTGCTTTTTAATGATCTCTGTTTAACTTTTATCTTAATGAAGCTCTGGAGTTGTTGAACAATGAAGAAGTACAAGCGATTATTGGTCCTCAAAAATCGACAGAAGCTAATTTTGTTGTAGATCTTGGAGAGAAAGCTCAAGTACCCATCATCTCTTTCTCTGCAACAGGCTCTTCACTTTCTCTTAGAACTCCGTATTTTGTTCTAGCAGCTCAAAATGACTATTGCCAACTGGATGCCATCACAACCATCATTCAAACCTTCAAATGGAGGAAAGTCATCGCTATCTACGAAGATTCACATGATGGGAATGGAATTATACCTTATCTGGTTGATGCCTTGCAAGACATACAAACCAAGGTTTCCTACAGAAGTGGTATTTCTCATTCAGCCACAGATGATCAAATCCTTCAAGCACTCTATAAGTTGTCGTCTTTGCATACAAAGGTATTCATTGTGCACATGTCAGATTCTCTTGGCTGTCGCTTTTTCTTGAAGGCAAAAGAGTTGGGAATGATGAGTGGCGGGTATGTATGGTTAATGACAAGTGGGATAACTAGTCTTTTGGATTCCATGGATTACCATTTCATTGAATCAATGCAAGGTGTGTTAGGTGTAAAGCCATATATCAAGAGATCAAAAGAACTTGACTCCTTTAAGATTAGATGGAAGAAGAGATTTCTTTTAGAAAATCCTAGAATTGAAGTACTCGATTTAAATGTTTTTGGTCTGTGGGCGTATGATACGGTACAGGCTTTGGCTATGGCTGCAGAGATAGTTGGTGCTGAGAAGTCCCTGAATAAAAATCTTATTGTTAAGAATAGTCTCACTGATCTCACAGCAATTAGAAACTCTCGACATGGAACCAAACTTCTCGATGCTGTTCTGAAGAATAGATTCATAGGACTAAGTGGTGACTTCCATTTCAAAAATGGGCAATTGCAGTCATCTGCATTTGAAATCATTAATGTGATTGAAGAAGAGAAGAGACAGGTTGGGCTGTGGACGCGAGAACATGGAATTTCTCAGGAACTGAGATTGGGTAGCGAGAAAATGCAGACAGTAGGTTTGGGGGGCATTGTTTGGCCTGGTCAATCAATAATTGTGCCCAAGGGTTGGATGATACCGAGTGGTAAGAAGCTAAGAATTGGAGTTCCAGTGAAAGAATATTTTAAGGAGTTTGTCAGAGTGGATCGAGATCCTGTCACCAATTTAACAACTGTTAGTGGCCAAGTTATAGATGTTTTCAACTCTGTGATGGAATCATTGCCTTACGTCGTTCCTTATGAGTTTATTCCCTTCGAGAAGCCTGATGGGTCTAGTGCTGGTTATTACAATGATTTGGTTTATCAGGTCTATCTCCAGGTAACGTATAGGTCAGAGTTGAGTGTTAAATGATTTATGGGGTGGTAGTTTTTACCTCTTAAACTAATTAGAGGTCTGACTTTGCAAAGTATAACACATTTCACAAAAAAATTCAGTCCTCTAACTAGATTCAGATTAACAAAAGAATGATCTCCTTGATTTTCCTAGAGATTGTACGATTGTCTGTGAGGATACTTTAGGAGGTTTCCACATTGGAAAACACGAATAACCAACAATCTCTTGCAATGCAATGTAAAAACTGTCCAGACTCCCCTGCATGACAGGATTAGTGCCAGCAAATTTTTAATCCAAAGCATGATATATTACTATTCAATCTCTAAAAGGATTACTTTTTTGTATTTTATTTGATTTTCTTTTTTTGTGGAAAATAGAGATATGATGCTGTTGTGGGAGATGTAATGATTACAGCAAATCGCTCCTTGTATGTGGACTTCACACTGCCTTATGCAGAAGGAGGGATTTTCATGGTGGTGCCAATTAAATACAAGGACCAGGATAACGTGTGGATCTTTGTGAAGCCTTTGTCAAAAAGTCTATGGCTGACCAGTGGGGCATTCTTCATAATCACAGGCTTTGTGATTTGGGTTCTTGAACACAGGATTAATGAAGCTTTCAGGGGTCCACCTTCTCAACATGTTGGCACGCTTTTCTGGTTCTCATTTTCCACCCTTGTCTTTGCACACAGTTAAGCAACTTCTCTTCTATCTATTTAAACATTTATGACATTTGACATGTTTTTGAAGAGTATACATATTTGCATTGTAATAGAAATCTTTCCACTCCAATGTTTACCAATATAAATGATCGTATTTTCAAACAATTGCATTACAGGTGAAAAGGTGGTGAGTAACTTGACTCGGTTTGTGGTGATCATATGGATCTTTGTGGTGCTTATATTAAGTTCAAGTTACACTGCCAGCTTATCCTCAATGCTAACTATGAAACAACTCGAACCAACAGATAATAGTATTCAAGAGATACTAAAGAGAGGAGAATATGTAGGATGCCAACATGGGGATTTTATCAGGTTTTGGTTAAAGCAACTGAAGTTTGATGAATCCAAACTTAAGTTCTACAATTCTTCAACCCAATACCATGAAGCGCTCCAAAAGGGGAGCCAAAATGGTGGCATTACTGCCTATAGTGATTCAGCACATTTTATCAACTTTTTCATGGCTAGGTACTGCAACAAATACAGGGTTGTAGGTTCTGTATACAAGACGGACGGACTTGGTTTTGTATGTCTCTTCTCTACATTGATCTACATTCCCACCCTTAATGACCCATGCATACATATATTGCCTCATTACTTCCCATTTGGCTAAGCTTTATATACGATTATGATTAAATAAAAATAATCAATGTATACTATTTTCACAATTACGAAATGATACATATGCACGTACCTTTTATGGTTAACTCATTGAAACTCTGTATTTAAGTGCTATTATGTATTCACTTTGGAAGTTTTAACTTTAACCTGTCACAACGTGTATTTGCAGGTTTTTCCAAAAGGATCTCCCTTGGTGGCTGATGTTTCTAGGGAAATATTGAAACTTAAAGAAAGTAATAAGATGACGGAAATTGATCAAAAGTGGTTTCGGTCTCAAGCAACTTGTTCCCAGCATGGAAATGACGATGTATCGAATAGCTTAAATTTCTATAGCTTTCGTGCCCTCTTCATTATCACAGGATCCATTTCAATCTTTGCCTTACTTGTGTTCTTCACCAATTTCCTATACAAGCACAGGCATGTTCTAAACTCATGTGATTCCAGAAACACAATTTGGCTAAATTTTCGAAGAATACTCGAACAATTTGACAAGAAAGATATATCTTCATATCGTTTTAATGCCAATGTAAGGACATCAACAGAAGTTACAAAAACTGAAGCATCTCCAGGCAGGAGTCTTTCTCCAGGAGCAGAAATCGAAGCTCCTCCAGGTAGTAGTTTCTGTCCACTAGAAGGAACATTCTCAAATCTCAACTGATCTGATCTTACCCAATTCACTTCAATTAGAAGAGATGGTTGATGTAAGTCTATCTGATTGATTGATCATATTCATTTCTTGTAATAAATTCTGTTATGCTACCTTGTATCATACTTGTTCTTTCAGTTCCATTTAATGATATAGATGGTAATGTTATATAAGCTCATGTTGCTAGTTCCATTTTGTTGATATATATTTTAATAAGCTCACGTGCTAAGGTTTAACCGAGTTACATAGTTTGGATTCACAATAATTCAACAACGGATTTTGTTCATAAAAGTCGAGATTACCTAATTGGAATCTAGAATGTCAAGAGAAATAATAACTGTATATCATTTAGATTATATAGAAATAGCTGAGGCTCTTCGTTTTCATTTTATCTCTGACTAACTTGATGATGCTCGTCTTTTGTGCTCTCAAGTTTTTACTATATAATTACAATCTCTCTCTGTCTTGGAAAGAATAGGTTAGTAGTTATTGGATCACAAAACTCTTTTATTCAATACTACAAAAACAAGATATCATTTTGAAATTAACCAAACCATCAAACACACCCTAGTTGACAACACGATTGAGCTTTTTCATTTTGATCTTTCTGAAATGTTTTGAATAGACTAACTGATACCGATAAATCTAAGAAGACTATTTGTGTTACAAAAAAAAAAGGTCCTAAGATCTGTTTATTAATGCCCCACTAAATCGGCGAGAAGTCGTTTAGCGGGGGGTGACAGTTACGAATTGGGTATTTAGTGGTTGGGTTTGGCGAACTCCAATAAATGGGCGAGTCACTGATAAATCCATACATCCAACTCGCTGGTTTATCGCTATATATATATATAAACCTAACTTACTAGAATCGAGCCTATTTCATTCGCAGCTTTGTCGTTTGTTCGATCGTCCAAAGAGCAAAAAAGAAAACCCAGAAGAAGAAGAAAGGTGAACAGAGATTCAGAGAAGAAGAAGAGTGAAACTGAAGCAGTTGCGAACTTGCGATCGATTCGCGACACCAAAGAGGAAAGATGATCATAAGGGAAAAGAGAAGATCAACAACAATGATCAGCGAGCTCTGTTCTGGCTTTGCACGCGCACTCGTCCATCACCAAGTCCGACTCTCTCTTTTTCCTCCATTTCTTCTTCCACTCCACTCCAATACAATCAATACCATCATCTGTTGTACTGAGCTTTTCTTCTTCTTGTTTTGTGTTTGTAGGTTTGTCAAGTTTGAGGACAAAAATCGTGCTATTATAAGTCACTTACTTCAATATTCTTTAGTACACGGGTGTTTATCTTGAACCCCATCACTAGTGAAGTAATATAATCACAAATCATATAATTTGATTAATTATTTCTTTGTAATTTATGACTATGATTAAAATTTTAAAATATATGTTTTGAAAAATAGGCCGATTAAATCTGACTAATCTTGATTAATTATAAACTGGTTGTGCACCGCACATGGTCATTTTTCCGTTTTAACTGCATAGCCTAAGATAAAGTTAAAAATCCACTAGTTCAACCTTCTTCTTGGATCAGCAAAAGTTTTGTTTCCAAGCCAAAAACTCTGCCAAGGAACCATCTCCCACATCCAAATATCGTTCCAATAACATCTCCGTCTCCTCAAGTCAATGAAGGCCACATCAAAGAAAACCATAACATTAGATTGAAAAAAGTGGACAATCAGGGCAAATATGGGTGTGAAATGTGTGTTGTCCTTTAGATATCACATTTTCTTGCTCTCTAAGGGAAGAAATCTTGAGCTAGATGTTTCCATAGATACTGAATAATTTTCTTGCTCTTTACAAGATGTCTTTAGTCGTGTTCTCCGCACCGAGAGTACTCCCACTGTTCCGCTTAGTGGTGCTTTGATAAGTCGAAATAACAACTCTGCACCTGGGAGACCGTCTAATCACAGTGGACACAAAGGAGGCAGCCCACACGGGGTTAATACTCTCATGCAGGATTCTGAAAGTATTATTTGCAACTATTGTAAGAAGCCGGGCCATACCAAGTTTGACTGTCGAAAGCTACAGTTTAAAAATCGGCAAAAACACTCAGCTCATGTTGCGATCACTAATGATGCCTCTGACAAATCAGTCCTTATCTCTGCTGATGAATTTGCCAAGTTCTCCAAGTATCAGGAATCACTCAAGTCTTCCTCTCCGTCTGTCACTGCTATTGCCGATTCAGGTAAACCCGATGTTTGTCTTCTTTCATCATCCTCCAAATGGGTCATTGATTCTGGTGCCACAGATCATATGACAGGTAATTCTAGTATATTTTCTTCTTTTCAATCCAATGCTTTTACTTCTACCGTCACTTTAGCCGATGGGTCACCATCTTGTGTTCGCGGGTCTGGCACCATCAATCCTACCCCCTCGCTATCTCTGTCCTCTGTCTTACATTTACCTAATTTATCCTTTAATTTGCTCTCTGTAAGCCAGCTTACTCGTCATCTTAACTGTTGTGTCTCATTTTACCCTGATCATTGTTTATTTCAGGATCTTATGACGAAGAAGATTATTGGTAAAGGACATGAGTCTGGAGGCCTCTACATTCTTGATACATCGGTTCCGAGTTCTATTGCTTGCTCCAGTGTCGCGTCTCCTTTCGAGGCTCATTGTAGGTTGGGTCATCCGTCTCTCCCTCTACTCAAAAAGCTTTGTCCTCAATATAATAAGGTGTCTTCATTAAATTGTGAGTCCTGTCAGTTTGCCAAACATCATCGTCTTAGTTCGAGTCCTCGAGTCAATAAACGTGCTAGTGTTCCTTTTGAATTAGTTCATTTTGATGTTTGGGGTCCTTGTCCTATTTTGTCTAAAACTGGATTTCGGTATTTTGTTACATTTGTGGATGATTATTCTCGAGTTACTTGGTTATATTTTATGAAAAAACGATCTGAGTTGTTTTCTCTGTTTTGTGCGTTTTGTGCTGAAGTTAAAACTCAATTTAATGTTTCCATTCGAACCTTGCGAAGTGATAACGCTAAAGAATATACACAAGCTTTATTTCAGTCTTATATGACTCAGAATGGCATCCTTCATGAAACTTCGTGTGTTGATACACCATCCCAAAATGGTGTGGCAGAACGTAAAAACAGACATCTTCTTGAAACAGCACGAGCTCTCTTATTTCAAATGCATGTTCCTAAACCTTTTTGGGCCGATGCAGTGTCTACAGCATGTTTTCTCATTAATCGCATGCCATCCTCTGTTCTTCATGGTGAGATACCTTACAAAATCCTTTTTCCTGATAAGTCATTGTTTCCTGTTGACCCGAAGATATTTGGTAGCACTTGTTTTGTTCGGGATGTTCGTCCACATGTCACTAAACTAGATCCCAAGTCTTTGAAATGTGTTTTCCTCGGTTATTCTCGTCTTCCGAAAGGTTATCGGTGTTATTGTCCCCATCTTAACAAATATCTGGTCTCCATTGATGTTACCTTCCTGGAAGACTCACCTTATTTTCCGTCTTCGCCCATTCCCACTCGCCAGGGGGAGGATGATGATTTGTTGGTCTATTCTATCACATCCTCAGCACCTGTCTCCGCACCAGCTCCTGTCTCGGATCCAGCTCCAGTCAAGCATCCTATTATTCAGGTTTACTCCAGGCGTCAACCTCTTGATTCTTGTCCTGCACCTGCTCCTTCGTCATCGGATCCAGTCCCGAGCGATGATCTTCCTATTGCATTACGCAAAGGTAAACGCCAGTGTGCTTATCCTATTTCTTCTTTTGTTTCTTATAATAATTTGTCGTCTTCCTCTTGTTCTTTTATTGCTTCCCTTGATTCTACCTCTATTCCTAAAACTGTTCGTGAAGCCATTTCTCATCCTGGTTGGCATAATGCAATGATAGAGGAGATGAATGCTTTAGATGACAATGGTACTTGGGACCTGGTCGATTTACCCTCAGGAAAAAGGGCTATAGGTTGCAAATGGGTCTTCGCAGTTAAGGTCAATCCGGATGGGTCAGTTGCCCGATTGAAAGCACGTCTTGTCGCTAAGGGCTATGCTCAAACCTATGGGGTGGATTACTCTGACACTTTCTCTCCTGTTGCAAAGTTGACCTCTGTTCGGTTATTTATTTCCATGGCGGCTTCCCATAATTGGCCTTTACATCAGCTTGATATCAAGAATGTTTTTCTTCATGGCGATCTTCAGAAGGAGGTGTATATGGCTCAACCTCCTGGTTTTGTTGCTCAGGGGGAGTCAGGGCGAGTTTGTCGTCTTCGAAAATCTTTATATGGTTTGAAACAGAGTCCTCGTGCTTGGTTTGGAAAGTTTAGTCAGGCTGTTGAGAAATTTGGTATGATGAAAAGCAAGTCTGACCATTCTGTATTCTACAAACGATCAGCAGCTGGTATCATTCTGTTAGTTGTGTATGTGGATGACATTGTCATTACTGGGAATGATACTAGAGGAATCTCATCTCTTAAATCTTTCCTTCATACTCAGTTTCACACGAAGGATTTGGGGGTGTTAAAGTATTTCTTAGGAGATGAGGTCACTCGGAGTAAACGAGGTATCTTTCTATCTCAGAGAAAGTATGTTCTTGACTTATTAACTGAGACAGGAAAATTGGGAGCAAAGCCTTGTAGTGCTCCAATGACTCCAAATGTGCAACTTACCGATGTTGGGGAACCATTTGCAGATCCTGAAAGATATCGTAGGTTGGTTGGGAAGTTGAATTACCTTACTGTGACTCGTCCAGATATTGCATACTCAGTCAGTGTTGTCAGTCAGTTTCTGTCATCTCCGACAATTCATCATTGGGCAGCGTTAAAGCAAATTTTGGGTTACTTGAAAGGAGCACCAGGACGAGGTATCGTGTATGAAAATCACGGGCACACTCATATTGAATGTTTCTCAGATGCTGATTGGGCAGGTTCCAAAATGGATAGAAGATCCACTTCAGGTTATTGTATCTTTGTTGGTGGGAATTTGGTCTCATGGAAGAGTAAGAAGCAATCCGTTGTGTCACGATCCAGTGCAGAGTCTGAATATAGGGCTATGGCCCAGTCTGTGTGTGAGATAATGTGGATATATCAGCTCTTGACTGAAATAGGACTTAAAGCTACAATACCAGCGAAATTGTGGTGTGATAACCAAGCTGCTCTTCATATTGCTTCTAATCCTGTGTTTCATGAACGGACTAAGCACATTGAAATTGATTGTCATTTTATTCGTGAGAAAATTCAACAAGGCTTGATTTCTACTGGATATGTGAAAACTGGAGCACAACTTGGGGACATCTTCACGAAAGCCTTAAATGGGGTTCGGGTTGACTATCTTTGTAACAAGCTGGGCATGATCAACATTTATGCTCCAGCTTGAGGGGGAGTGTTACAGTGTGTGTATATAGCTGTCAATTAGGTTAATTGTAGAGATCCTAAATTGATATAGTTTCCTAGAATAACCTCAATAGTTTGTATATAAATACATGCTATATTCTCAATACAACAGATAAAATAAAGTATTCTCATAAACTCTGTTTACAGACAGAAAAAAAAACTTTTCGACAAATAAGAAAAGTCTTGATTTTGTCAGTTGGCCTGGAGGATCAATGGCTGTTCCAAGTACTGCGAAAATGGTGATTGGGGTCCCAGTGAAAAATGATTTTCTTGATCTTGAGTTCCTGAATGTGACTCGTGATCCCCTTAATAATTCATTCATCGTGAATGGTTTCTTGATGGAGGTGTTCGATGCTGTGATGCAGCGGTTGCCATATCACTATGATTATGTCCCATTCAATGGAAGTTCCAATGATCTTTGTCAGCAAGTATTTTATAAGGTCAGTGACGTGTTTGATCATTTGATGCATTGAACCACACTGTATGTAGCTGCAACTCAATGTAGGTAATATGCACTCTTACCAAACCATTCCACGTACTACTTGAAGCCTGATAATTTCAAAAGATGCACTGGTTCTAGAATATTTTACAACTACATGGATGTTTGATGTTGTCTGTAATGGTTCCAAAATTTTAAGTCCTTTTATATAAATTGGACTTGCTACTTCATAAAAGTACGGAGACATGTTTGACACGCGAAGTATTTCAAGCTGTTTGATATCTTAAACTCTGAAAAATACCCTAATGTCCTCGTTATATATGTTTCGGGAAGGCTCTAAGTTGGAATTTCATCGACAAGGAGAGTTGTTATCTTCACATGGAACATGTTATATCTATGACATTAGGATAGCATGATGAAACTTTAATCATCCATCTTACCTTTGAACTTTCTCCTGGGGCTATCTGTTGATATACTGACTTTCTTCTCTTTATTTGAATGGCGAGGCACTTGAGCAGAAATTCGATGCTGTGGTGGGTGATGTGACAATACTTGCAAATAGATCAAAATATGTGGACTTCCTCAACCATATATAGTTTTTGGAGTTCGCATGATTGTGCCAATAGAGAATAAAGATTTTACCCAGAGTCTGTGGTGGTTTGTAAAGCCCTTAGCAAAGGAACTATGGTTCATCACCATTGTGTTCTTCCTCTTGAAGGGGATTATGATCTAGATATTTGAGCGTTGGACAAACCCTGAATTCCAAGGCACACTTTCACAACAACTTGGAATGATCCTCTCATTGTCGTTCTCCACTATGGTTTTCACAAACAGTTCAGTATTGCAACTTTTTATGTTCTGAGGCCTATGAAGCCAAAGCCATTTTATTTTGTAGGGTTTCTACAGCTTTTATCTTGAAGAATAAATGTGTTGACAAGGTTTTTTGCATTTCAGTAACATTTACTGAAATACAGTTGCATCTCTAAGCCAATTTTGGATTTCTGACACTATGCTTAGTTAACACTAGGTTTGGTTCACAAGTTTGGGATTGTGTATCCTGCATTATGCTCTTATCCGTTGACAAACCATTATATCCTGAAATCTCTTTCAAACCTGTCTTGAGAGATCTTTTCCTTCAGGCATATGAAAAGGATACTTAGATGGTTGTTTATGTGTTGCTGATGAGAAACTTGAAATTATTCTTGTGACAAGCTACTCCGCAATTTAATTTCTATGTTCGCTGTTGAGAATCTGAAACCAACTGTCACAGATTTGGATTACCTGTGTATAAATGAGAAATTTGTTGGGTACCCAAGATTATCTTTTGTCTTTGAGCTATTAAAGGATTTGGGATTCATTCCAAAATTTCTACAGAAAAAGAATATGACAATGCTTCATCAAGAGGAAGTGCCAACGATGGAGTTTCTGCAGTTCTTCATGCGGTCCCATACATCAATGTCTTCCTCTCTAGTGCTGTCATCGCTACACTGTCGTAGGCCCAACTTATCCCACTGGAGGATTTGGCTTTGTATTACTCTCACTCTTGAACTGTGAAATTTTGTTTTCTTTTAGTGACATGCAGAGTTTAGTTTGTGAATCCATCTCCCTTGTGACAACATATAATTTGAGGTATTGTGTCAAAGTATTTACTCAAATTTGGACCTTGTCTAAATTTGAAAGTCATATTTGTGAAGCTAAAAAAAATTAAATAATTGTGCAACGAAACTGAACAAAAATACATTTTCATACTACTACACATCTCTAAGTAAACAAGAAAAATTATAAATCTGAACAATATTGATATTACTAACTCGTCTTTGTACAGCTAGAGGGTTATATTTCACACTGTCTTGCTCTGTGTAACCATCTCATACATAATTCCATTTATGAAGAAATTTGGCAACATAATTTTCATTATTAAATTTAAAGGGATTTAAATTGAAGTAATTATAGCTGTTTCTTGTCTCCAGGTGATTCCAAAAGATTCTCCTCTGCTATCAGATGTTTCTCAGGCAGTCCTGGAATTCAGCGAGGGAACTTACATTCACGGCATTGAGAAGAAATGGTTTGGGTCTGAACTTTGAGATGGAGAGAATTAAAGAAGAGGATCTCTAGTAGTGGCAGGCTCTTCAAATTAAACAAGAAAGATCCACCACTGCATAATCAGGAAGCTGTTAAACTACCTGCAAGAGTCGAAGCAACAACAAACTATTGTAGCCATGTCAAGTGCTTCATCATATGAAGGAAGAGATGGAGTAGAAACTCCACACATTGAGAGGAATGCCGAAAATTCCCATTCAGATATCATTGCTACAAATGTAATTGCCACTTCTTAAAATCATCATTGTCATCATCTTATGTGGTACATACAATTGCCAGGCTGCCTCAAAATCAACATTATTCAATGAAGGAAGACTTCTTTCTCGAGACAAGGCGCAGTATGAAGAATTTGGATTTGATAATTGCGTGTGAGCCGTTTTCATGATGCATCATGTTGTGAATTTAGGTTCAATGTATTGGAGTTGACATGAAATGAGAAATAGTTTTCTGACTAGGTGGAAATCCATTGTTAATGGAGTGTAGGTACATACTATCTGTTTGAAAATTTGGATTTTAATCCATAAGGATTGATTGGGCTTCTTTATGATCTTGGAGGTCCTCAAGGTCTATACAAGTCTTTCATATACTGAGTTTTATTGAATAAATTGTCTCACTCAAATGGATTCTGAAAGGAAGTTGGACTGATTGGTTGTTTCATGCATCAAATCCCCAGACCTGGTCTTACTCATCAATGGCAATCCTCAACCCTTACAGCCATCTTTAGAAATCTTAGTCAAGGTGATCCATTTTGCACTACATTTATGTTGCTATCGTTACAAAGTATTTGTTCCAGTCTCTGCAACAAGGAAATAACACATCCCACCAAACAAACTAAATTTCAGGACTTTTATGGTCTGATCATCATTACAAGGACTGTTTCAGTCTTCAGTTTGTTTGTATTCTTAGTCACACATCTCCACAAGCAACATTATATTTTGGTTACAGTTGATGATGGAAACAAGGTTTTGAAAAGTCTATGTTCAATCAGTTTGATAAGTAAGGCCTACTCTGAAAGAGAATGTACTGAAGTTAAAGAGTCGGGAGGCGCTTTTCCAGGATTTAGTAACATATCCACCAAGGCAGGGTGGAGCATTTTTCTCTCAGAAGAAACAGTCTCAAGTTGGCTTCGCCTGTCCAATTCATTTCAATTCTAACACAAGGTACGTGTATTTGATCTAATATAATGATTTTTCTGTATTAGAATGAATGAACATACCTTTTGGGTAGTCACTCTTTAATTCTAATAAAGTTGGGCACATCAGTATTATCTTCTTTCTCTGACATGTGTTTGGACTTGGTCTATATTATTTTCAGTGTTCTAAAATCGGCCTAGGCGCTAGAAGGTGAAAAATTGCTCAGATTAATGGCTAGGCGGACAGTCTGGGCGGTTCTGGGCAGTCTGGGAGGCCTAGGCGGGGTCTAGGTGGTCTGGGCGATTTTTATTTATTTATTTTCTAATAAGGCTGATTGTGTTCTTATTTTATTTTTCTTTCATCTTTTTTTAGAAATAAACTATTTAATTATTTTTTATTCAGTATATGCCTAAATGTAGCAAATGATGGTTACTTATTGGAATTCTCAAAGGATCTGCAGGTACCAATTTTACTAATGTAGATTTTATCAAACATGACTGATGTTATTCATGCAATTTGAAGAAAAATAAAATAGTAGGTTTGGATATTTGTCCACAAATTCAATTTTATATAAAGTACCTATCATGACCAACTTCAGTCATTTGAGTTTTAATAAATTTTGTTCATGATTGTTAATTTTTCATGTTTTTAAATTTTGCATATGTATATTAAAATTAAATTGAATGTAATTGATAAGGTATTATGCTTAACTTTTGTAAATTATTAAAGTTATAATACAAAACCTAAGACCGCCTAGGCCCCTGGGCGCTAGGCACCTGCTCGCCGCCCGCCCAGCGCCTAGCGATTTTTAGAACACTGATTATTTTCATCGTTATGAAGTACCCTGAGAAAAAAATTAAGAAAGGCTTCATGTACTATCTGTCATGTATCCTAACTAAACTTTCCAACAAAAAATATATCCTAATTCGATTGCAGAAGCGATCAAACTTAGGGTTGAATGAAAATGTACAGCTGACCCATACCATCAGTTATAGTTCAAAGGTTGATTAACAAATTCATTTTCAAACATACAACAGATTTCCTTGGAGTACAAAAATTTCCAGCCAATCTTCCTGAATCTCATTTTCTTTCTTAACAGTCTCAAGCCCACACAGCACACTATTGAAGTTGTCATTCTACCAAATACTTAGTTAAACATAACCATCGTTTTTAAGGGTGCTAAAGATTGTTTTCACAGTTTCTGTTATGAGTCTTGATTTGAACTACTAAACACCATTTTTTTAACAATCAACTTAAGCGATTTGTTAGGTAATTTCCGTTATAACTTTGTTAGGTAAGCGATTTGTTATAGCTTTGTTTTTGGGGTGTAGGGGGTTCCTCGATGTTGTTTGAAAGAAGATTCTTGGTTGGAACTAAGAAAAAAAAAATTCAAGTTGACTGCATCAAGTTTTGAAGTGGAATCCCGTCAAATACCTACCTCATGCTCAGCCTCTAGTTGGATTTAATTAAGATTTTATTTTCTCTTATTTTATATTGATTTCACTGAAGTAGATATCTCTTTTGTCATTGACAGGGCGTGTGTTGTAATTCTTGCTGGCTTGGGCTTCGTTATATAGTTTGCTTTTTTGGAGGGCGAAAATACACTTTTGCCTCCATTCCCCTCTTTAAACACCTTTTTTTCAAAAAGTGGTTAAAGAGAGAGGGCAAAATACACTTTTGCTCCTCCCCCCTCCCCTTTCCTCTCCCAGGCAGCAACCTTGCCCCTTGCCCAAGCCAGCTAGAATTGGGGGTTGTTTATTTAGAAAGGCAAGGGCCTACATTCTTCTTCCACACACATGGTGAACTTATTTAATTATAAAATCTCCAATGAAATGCTAAACCACATTTGAAATTTCCAGTGAATATCTTTTAAAAGATTATCTAGGGTGTAAAGAGAGAGAGAGAGAGAGGAGAGGTGGTTGAACTTGAATCTGTGTCTAACTTGAGATTCAGGCAGGATTCAGGAGGAGGGGTTGGTTATTTGTAGTTACTATCAAACCTGAAGCAGTTCAGATTGATGCATGCAAGTAGAGTGACCGACCTTAGCAACTTGGTAAGCTAGGTTGACCTGATTAATCCAGGATTCATTTGGGCAACATGATGCCCAATCTGAGTTTGGATTTGACAAGACATGGGCAAACTTTCCATCCTGCCCAACTTGAAGAGTGATTATGTCGTGACAACAAATGCAGTGTGGGGCACAACATATGTCGTGATGTGCTTAAAACAACCCACATCATATTTACCAGCAATTACAATGACTAATATGTTAAATTGTCTATAACTTCAAAAGTTTAAAAATACGACAAATCTGATTTGGTGCAGGGGCAAGTAAAGGCAAATCTAAGAATACGACAAATCTGACTAGACTGGTTCTCAACTTCACTACATTTTCAACAATTTCCATTTTTATTAGCATTCTTTACACTTCTTTTCATTCTTTTAGTAGCGCTATGACTAAGGAGAGAAAATACAAGGAAACATTCGGTCTTATTAGTTTAATACTCAAATAGGTAATATCTGTAAATCATCTTCTATTGATTTAATTGATTCTGAGTGAATGGAAATCTAACGTGGTAGTTTACAGTGACATTAATTGATTCTTAATTGTTGATTTAAGTCCCATTGATACTGAGTGAATGGAAATCCAACGCGGTAGTTTACAGTGACATTAATTAATGGTTGCTGACCGGTGACTAACTGAAAGGGGCTGGAGTGAGTAGCTGAACTCTTTTGTAAGTTGAAACAGAATTGTGCAACATCAAGTAGTCCCACCCAATTTTTCTGATTTGCACTTACAAAATGACGAAGGTATTCTTCAAGCATAGAGTTAAAACGCTCAGTCTGTCCGTCGGATTGAGGATGTTGGCTTGTTGACATATTAAGTTTGGAGTCCAAGAGCTTGAACAACTCCTTCCAAAACTTTCCTGTGAAGCGAGCATCACGGTCGCTAACAATGTTTTCGGGCAGTCCCCAATACTTCACGACATGCTTGAGGAACAACTGCGCCGTATCTTCGGCTGTGCAAGTCAGTCCGGTTGGCACAAATGTCACATACTTTGAGAATCGGTCGACAACTACAAGGATACTTCTGAAATCCTCCACTTTCGGTAACCCCGTAATGAAGTCCATGGAAACACTTTCCCAAGGACGAGTTGGAACAGGCAGAGGCTCTAGTAAGCCTACTGGTCGATCTCTTTCAACCTTATCTTGCTGGCAAATAAGGCAGGTTCGAACATAGGCCATTACATCCTCCTGTATCTGCGGCCAATAGTACCCCCTCTCTAACAATGCATGTGTTTGTCTCCAATCTGGATGTCCCACCCAATGGGTGTCATGGCATTCTCGCAAAAGTTCTTTTCTCAGACCCGAAGTTCTCGGAACATAGAGGCGATTACCAGTTGTGAGTATTGCTCCATCTTTTATCCAGAACCGTCGAGTTTTGCCCTGCTTGATCAACTCTGTAATCGCCTTCGCCTGTGGATCTGTCTGTAGGCCTACTTTGATCTTCTCCAAGATGGTGTGACTCGGACCAGTATGGGTTAGCACTGCAAGGTCTACCCTTCTACTGAGTGCATCAGCTACATTGTTAGTGCGCCCTGGCTTGTATTCCAATACTAAGTCAAATTCTGCTAATTTTTCCTGCCATCGAGATTGATTGGAGGTTAGCATCTTCTGAGTAAGGAAATGGCTTGCTGCAGCATTATCCGTTTTAACAAGGACTTGAGACCCCAAGAGGTAGTGTCTCCACACCCATAAACAATGTACAATGGCTAGCAATTCCTTTTCTTGAGCTGAGTAACGAGACTCTGTATCATTCAACTTTCGACTCTCATATGCTACCGGGTGACCATCTTGAAGTAAAACTCCCCCTAAGGCATAGTCAGATGCATCTGTTTGTACTTCAAAGGGCTTGGTGATGTCTGGCAAGGCCAATACTAGATCTTTCATCACGGCCAGTTTCAAGTCTTGGAATGAAGCTTCACATTGCCTATCCCATTCCCATGTTCGGTCTTGTTTCAACAAATTTGTCAGGGCAACAGCTCTCTTAGAGTAGTCCCTTATGAAGCGACGATAATAGTTTGCGAGTCTAAGGAAAGAACGTAGTTGAGACACGTTCTTAGGAAAGACGATAATGATTCACTCCACCAAACTCGTAGCAGAATTTCAAACAATGATCCAACCTCAACTGCGCTTTATTTTCTTCTTCTCTCTTCTCCTCTTGTCTAATTCGGCCATGCATCAGAATACTAGTCACAACCATATGGAATCTTTCCATGTTGGCGTTATCCTTGATATGGGTTCAATGATAGGGCAGGTGGGTTGGAGCTGCATATCTATGGCACTTTCTGATTTCTATACCAATACCCATTTTCATTATAAGACTAGGTTGGTTCTTCATTTGAGAGATTCGCAAGGCGAGAAGGTTAAAGCTGCCTTTGCTGGTATTTTATACCTTCTCTAAACTCTGTTCTTTATCACATTAATTAATTGCACCAGTCAGAATAATTTTCTGACTTTGATTTACTGGTTAGAGACTTAGAGTAATTGAATTAGAGACAATTGCCGTACTCTGTTTTTCCATTTAAAGTTTTTTGTTATTTTTGGTTGATCTATAAAACATTCATGAATGACTCAGATTACATTATATCACGTCTCCTTTTGTTGTTCTATCAAATTCTAAAGTTATCATCAGACCTTTGATTATAAAAATAAGTACTGCTTTTTAATGATCTCTGTTTAACTTTTATCTTAATGAAGCTCTGGAGTTGTTGAACAATGAAGAAGTACAAGCGATTATTAGTCCTCAAAAATCGACAGAAGCTGATTTTGTTGTAGATCTTGGAGAGAAAGCACAAGTACCCATCATCTCTTTCTCTGCAACAGGCTCTTCACTTTCTCGTAGAACTCCGTATTTTGTTCTAGCAGCTCAAAATGACTATTCCCAACTGGATGCCATCACAACGATCGTTCAAACCTTCAAATGGATAACCATGTTATTGAATCAATGCAAGGTGTGTTAGGTGTAAAGCCATATATCAAGAGATCTAAAGAACTTGACTCCTTTAAGAGTAGATGGAAGAAGAGATTTCTTTTAGAAAATCCTAGAATTCAAGTACTCGATTTAAATGTTTTTGGTCTGTGGGCGTATGATACGATACATGCTTTGGCTATGGCTGCTGAGATAGTTGGTGCTGAGAAATCCCTGAGCAAAATTCCTACTGTTAAGAATAGTCTCACTGATCTCACAGCAATTAGAAACTCTCGACATGGAACCAAACTTCTCCATGCTGTTCTAAAGACTAGATTCAAAGGACTAAGTGGTGATTTCCATTTCGTTAATGGGCAATTGCTGTCATCTGCATTCGAAATCGTTAATGTGATTGGAGAAGAGAAGAGACAGGTTGGGTTGTGGACGCGAGAACATGGAATTTCTCAGGAACTGAGATTGGGTAGCGAGAAAATGCAGACAGTTGGTTTGGGGGGGAATTGTTTGGCCTGGTCAATCAATGTCACCAATGTAACAACTGTTAGTGGCCAAGTTATAGAATATTTCATCTCTGTGATGGAATCATTGCCTTATGTCGTTCCTTATGAGTTTATTCCCTTCGAGAAGCCTGATGGGTCTAGTGCTGGTAATTACAATGATTTGGTTTATCAGGTCTATCTCCAGGTAACTTATAGGTCAGAGTAGAGTATTAAATGTTTTATAGAGTGCTAGTTTTTACCTGTTAAACTAATTAGAGGTCTGAATTTTGCGAAATATAACACATTTCACAAAAAAATTCAGTCCTCTAACTAGATTGAGATTTGAGACTAAAAAAAGAATGCTCCCTTTTATTTTCCTAGAGATTGTTTATGAGGATACTTTAGGTTGTTTCCACATTGGAAAACATGAATAGCCAACAAATCTCTTGCAATGCAATGTAAAAATGTCCAAACTCCCCTGCCTGACAGGATTAGTACAAGCAAATTTTTTTATCCAAAGCATGATATTATTACTATACAATCTCTAAAAGGATTACTTTTTTGTATGTAATTTGATTTGCTTTTTTTTTTTTTTTGGAAAAATAGAGATATGATGCTGTTGTGGGAGATGTAATGATCACAGAAAATCGCTCCTTGTACGTGGACTTCACACTGCCTTATGCAGAAGGAGGGGTCTTCATGGTGGTGCCAATTAAATACAAGGACCTGGATAATGCGTGGATCTTTGTGAAGCCTTTTTCAAAGAGTCTATGGCTGGCCAGTGGGGCATTCTTCATAATCACAGGCTTTGTGATTTGGGTTCTTGAACACAGGATCAATGATGCTTTCAGGGGTCCGCCTTCTCAACATGTTGGCATGCTGTTCTGGTTCTCATTTTCCACCCTTGTCTTTGCACACAGTTAAGCCACTTCCCTTCTATCTATTTAAACATTTATGCCAATTGTCATGTTTTTGAAGAGTTTACATATTTGCATTGTAATAGAAATCTTTCCACCTCAATGTTTACCAATATAAATGATCGTATTTTTCAAACCATTGCATCACAGGTGAAAAGGTGGTGAGTAACTTGACTCGGTTTGTGGTGATCATATGGATCTTTGTGGTGCTTATATTAAGTTCAAGTTACACTGCCAGCTTATCCTCAATCCTAACTATGAAACAACTCAAACCAACTGATACCAGTGTTCAAGTGCTACTAAAGAAAGGAGAATAGGTAGGATGCCAACAAGGGACTTTTATCAGGGTTTTGTTAAAGCAACTGAAGTTTGATGACTCCAAACTTAAGTTCTATAATTCTACAATGCAATACCATGAAGCGCTTCAGAAGGGGAGCCAAAATGGTGGCATTACTGCCTATATTGATTCAGGGCTTTATATCAACTTTTTCATGCCTAGGTACTGCAACAAATACAGGGTTACTGGTCCCATATACAAGACGGTCGGAGTTGGTTTTGTATGTCTCTTCGTCTCTACATTGATCTACATTCCCACCCTTAATGAACCATGCATACATATATTGGCTCATTACTTCCTATTTGGCTAAGCTTTATATAAGCTTATGGGTAAATAATAATAATCTATGTAAACTCATTGGCTCATTACTTCCTATTTTCACAACTACGAAATGATACATATGCACATACCTTTTATGGTAAACTCATTGTAAACTCTGTATTTAAGTGCTATTATTTACTCACTTTAGAAGTTTTAGCTTTAACCTGTCACAATGTGTATTTACAGGTTTTTCCGAAAGGATCTCCCTTGGTGGCTGATGTTTCTAGGGAAATATTGAAACTTAAAGAAAGTGATAAGATGGAAAAAATTGATCAAAAGTGGTTTGGGTCTCAAGCCACTTGTTCCCAGCAAGGAAGTGATGATGTATCTAATAGCTTAAGTTTCTCTAGCTGTCGTGCCCTCTTCATCATCACCGGTTCCGTTTCAAGCTTTGCCTTACTTGTGTTCTTCGTCAATTTCCTATACAAGCACAGGCAAGTTCTAAATTCGTGTGATTCCAGAAACACAATTTGGCTAAAATTTCAAAGAATACTTGATCAATTTGACAAGAAAGATGTCTTTATATCGTTCTAATGCCAATGTAAGGAGATCAACAGAAGTTACAGAAACTGAAGCTTCTCCAGGCAGGAGTCTTTCTCCATTAGAAGGAGCAGAAATGGAAGCTCCTCCCGGTAGGAATCTCTGTCCACTAGATGGAACATTCTCAACTGATCTGAACTTAGCCAATTCACTTGAATTAGAAGAGATGGTTGATGTAAGTCTATCAGATTGATTGATCATATTCGTATCTTGTACTAATTTTGGTTATGCTGCCTTGTAGCATATTCGTTCTGTCATTTCCGATTTAATGATATAGATGTTAATATTATATAAGCTAATGTTGCCAGTTCCATTTTGTTGACATAGATGTTAATAGCTCATGTGCTAAGGTTTAACCGAGTAACAAAGTTTGGATTCACAATAATTCAACAACGGATTTAGTCATAAAAGTCGAGATTGCCTAATGTGTATCTAGAATGTCACGAGAAATAATAACTACATATCTTTTAGATAATTCAGAATCAACTGAGGCTCTTCGTTTTCATTTTATCTCTGACTAACTTGATGATGCTACTCAGTCTCGACTATATAATCACCATCTCTCTTCTTCTTGGAAAGTCTTTTCTAGTCAAATAAACATGGTAGTACAAGAAATTAGGTTAGTGGAAATTGTTAGAATATCTATTTAAATGAAAATGGCACAAAAAATAGGTTCTAATGAACATGGTACAAGAAATTGACATGGAAATGTTTCTAGTCAAATGAACACCTGTTTTTCCACACCGGCCTCCTAATACACGCAGACATATAGACAAAGAGAGGAGAGGTCAAAACATTCTTCAAAGTCTTTCTAGGCAAGGGAAACTGTATTTGAAGTTTAGTCAAATTGTGTGTAGAATTCGATACATGTTAACACTTTTAACAAGTGATGACCATTTGTTAGGTTAGATAGGATTCGATTGACAATGACAGAAACCATTTGATCATTGCTTTATTTCAATACTACAAAAACAAGATGATATTTTTTAAATTAACCAAACCATCAAACACACCCACTACAAAAAAAAAAAAAAGGTTCAGCAACGGCTAAAAATCATTGCTAATTGACAAAAAACCGTCGCTACAATGATTTAGCCACGGCACAAAAACCGTCGCAATACCGTCGCTAGTTTAATCATCGCTATTTGAATTAGCAACGGTAAACTATCCCGTCGCTAATTAGCCACGGCAAAAAAATCGTGGCTAACTCAAAAAATTCCGTCGCTAAAGCTGCTGAAAATTTCAACGAAGATTTGTCGCTAATTGTAAGATAGTGACGGTTTTTTGTCGTCGCTATTTAGCGACCTTTTTTTGCCGTAGCTATTTAGTGCGGTTTTTGCTAAATAGCGACGGTTTTTGTACCGTGGCTATTTAGTGACGGTTTTTGCTAAATATCGACCGTTTTTTGCCGTCGCTATTTAGCGACCGTTTATTTGCCGTCGCTACTTAGCGAGGATTTTTTGCGGTCGCTAAGGCAATATAGCGACGGTTTTTTGCCGTGCTAAATTGCAAATCTAATTGACAACGCAGAAACGGTATTTTCCGTAGCTATTTAGGGACAACTTTGTTGCAAATCATATTGACAAATTATAAATTAAAAATTATAATTCATTTTTTATAATGAAATTAGCTATTAATGATTGTCCATTTTGAAAATTAATATCAACTACCAGAACTAAACTTAATTGATCAAAATTATAACAAAAATTATACAGTCTCTAGAACATCATACAAAAATTAAAAAAAAAATTACAAAAATCAATACAAAAATGACAAAAAAACCAAAATGAAAATAAAAATTTCGATCTATAGAATATCAGAGATCATAGATCTCCGAGATCTGAGATTTCAAATCTCCGCAATCCAAGATCTCAGATATCTCATATCTCCGAGAGAGAGGCGGCGGAGGAAGGAAGGGAGGGGAGAGACAGGCGGTCGAGATCGATGTCGAGGGAGGCGGGCGGGATCGGTGTCTAGAAAGCGGCGGACTTCTCTTTTGTGGGTTTCTTCTCTAGAGGTTGAGAGAAAATTTTTTGTTGAGAGAAAATTTTTGTTTAAGTTGGTTTGTAGAAAAAATTGAAATTTTTATAGAGAAAGGTAATTGAAGGGGATTGGTTGTGTTAGTTTCACGCAGATCGATGACGTGGTTTGGTTTAGTGCATTGGATTGAGCTTAATTTTTGGGTATTATTGACGGTTGAGATGAGGTTTCATGCGGATCGGTGATATTTTTTTTAAACTATTAGCGACGGTATTTTGCCATTGATTTGATCTTTTTTTATCTGAGCTGATCTTCTTTGATCTTCCTTGAGCTTCTTTGATCTTCTATGATCTTCTTTGATCTGATCTGATCTGATCTTCTTAGATCTTTTTTGATCTGATATTCTTTTATCTTCCTTGATCTCATCTTCTTTGATCTGATCTGATCTTCTTTGATCTGATCTTTTTTAATCTTCTTTATTCTGATCTGATATTCTTTGATCTGATATTCTATGATCTGATCGGATCTTCTTTGATCTAATCTTCTTTGATTTGATCTTCTTTGATATTCTTTGAACTTTTTTGATCTAATTTTCTTTTATCTGATCTGATATTTTTTTTTATCTTTTTTGATCTCATCTTTTTTTATCTGATCTTCTTTGATCTGATCTTATGTGAACTTCTTTGATCTTATTTGATCTGATCTGATCTGATCTTCTCTATCTTCTTTGATCTGATATGATCTTATTTGATCTTCTATGATCTGATCTGATCTTCTTTGATCTCAAAAAAAAAAATATAAAAACCAACTAGCCACTGTAAATTGTCGTAGTTAAACTCTTTAGTGTTTAGTTTAAAAAAAAAAAAAAACCAATTAGCTACGGTTGTTTGTCGTCGCTAATAAAAAAAAAATCAAAAACCAATTAGCCACGGTAAATTGCCATAGCTAATATCTTTAGTGTTTAAATTTTTTTTAAAAAAAAACCAATTAGCCACTGTTTTTTACTGTCGCTAATAAAAAAAATCAAAAACCAATTATTTTTATTTGTAAATCTTAGCGACGGCTAAATTACCATAGCTAATACAAGAATTAGCCGTCGCTAAATATTTTGTGACGGATTTTTATAATTATGGGTTGAAATAGTATTGAAAGCAATTAGCGACGATTTTTTGCCGTTGCTAATCGTATAATTAGAGACGGTATCAAAAAACCGTCGTTAGTTTCCGTAGCTATTAAAGCTTATTTTTGTAGTGACCCTAGTTGACAGCATGACTGAGTTTCTTCGTTTAGATCTTTTTGAAATGTTAAAAAGATAAACCTAAGAGAAAGTTAAAAAGCTAAGGAGATCAATAAACCTAAGGAGACTATTTATGTTCCGAGTAAAAAACAGTCCTAAGAGAAAGTTAAAAAGCTACTAGTCCAACCGTCTTTCTGGATCAGCAAAAGTGAAGAATCAAGGCAAACACAGTTCTGAAGTGTTGGGCTCACGCTTGAGGCCGTAATTCATCGAGATCATCATGACACGTGTACGGCTCCAGAGTGTGACCGTTTCTATGTATCATCAATTACCCCCCTCCCCCCCCCCACCCTGCGAGTTAGTGGGTCGTCACATCAATTCGCTAAGTCATCTTTGAAGAAATGCGCCGTCCAGTGAAGAGGGAGCGCGAGTCTGCTAGGCCTGTTGAGGTCGAGAATCGAGATTGATGTTTCCGGCTTGGAGAAGGATTACCTGTGATTGACAGGAGTTGTAGATAGGTCGAACGTTAGTGACACGCAGGTCGATGCTGTAAATGACCGTTTGGTGCGGGTTGAAATGGTTGTTTCCACTGGTGCTGATTCGCATGGGGCTAATCCGGCAGAAGGCTCTTGTGAGGATTTGCTTAAGGTGGTAGAATTTGATCGCCCCATAGTTGCTTCGCCTGATAGAGGCCGCGGTACCGACCGTGTTTCTTGCAGTCCGCATTGCTCACCGTCTCGCTCAAGGTCTCAGCTAGAGGTGTTGGAGGGTCCTTTGGATAATTCGCCGCCTTCTCTCCTTCCAGATCCCATTGAGTTGTCTCGCACAAAAGAGGTTGCTAATATTCTTTGCCGGAGTTTAACTAGGGTAGGTTTGCTAAATTCTTCTATGAAATGCATTTGGGTGTGAGAAATGGAATCATTTTCCACAGGTCTCTTGGTCAAAGACTGGACTTTTCCTTGATGGAAAATGTAGTCTTCAAACCCAACCCTTCCAAGTAGCACCCCTTCCAAGTACCTGGCACGACAATGCAAGTAGCACGCGTTCTTGAGCACGACGTGCTGCTTTGCCTTCAAATAGCCTTCTGTTCATCTCCACCAAACTCGTAACAGAATTACAGACAATGATCCAACTTCAACTGCGCTTCATTTTCTTCTTCTCTCTTCTCTTCATCTCTAATTCGGCCATGCACCAGAATACTAGTCACAACCATATGGAATCTTTCCATGTTGGCGTTATTCTTGATATGAGTTCAATGATTGGGAAGGTGGGTTGGAGCTGCTTATCTATGGCACTCTCTGATTTCTATACCAGTAACCATTCTCATTATAAGACTCGGTTGGTTCTTCATTTGAGAGATTCCCAAGGCGACAAAGTTAAAGCTGCCTTTGCTGGTATTTTATACCTTTCCTAAACTATGTTCTTGATCACATTAATTAATTGAACCAGTCGGAAGACTTAGATTTACTGGTTAGAGACTTATAGTTATTGAATTATAGATAATTGTCGTACTCTCTTTTGCCATTTAAAGGTTTTGGTATTTTTATTTGATGTCTAAGACATTCATGACTGACTCAGATTACATTATATCATGACTCCTTTTGTTGTTCTATCAAATTCTAAAGTTATCATCAGACCTTTGATTATAAAAAGTACTGCTTTTTAATGATCTCTGTTTAACTTTTATCTTAATGAAGCTCTGGAGTTGTTGAACAATGAAGAAGTACAAGCGATTATTGGTCCTCAAAAATCGACAGAAGCTAATTTTGTTGTAGATCTTGGAGAGAAAGCTCAAGTACCCATCATCTCTTTCTCTGCAACAGGCTCTTCACTTTCTCTTAGAACTCCGTATTTTGTTTTAGCAGCTCAAAATGACTATTCCCAACTGGATGCCATCACAACCATCGTTCAAACCTTCAAATGGAGGGAAGTCATCGCTATCTACGAAGATTCACATGATGGGAATGGAATTATACCTTATCTGGTTGATGCCTTGCAAGACATACAAACCAAGGTTTCCTACAGAAGTGGTATTTCTCATTCAGCCACAGATGATCAAATCCTTCAAGCACTCTATAAGTTGCTGTCCTTGCAAACAAAAGTATTCATTGTGCACATGTCAGATTCTCTTGGTTGTCGCTTTTTCTTGAAGGCAAAGGATTTGGGAATGATGAGTGTCGGGTATGTATGGATAATGACAAATGGGGTAACTAGTCTTTTGGATTCCATGGATAACCATGTTATTGAATCAATGCAAGGTGTGTTAGGTGTAAAGCCATATATCAAGAGATCGAAAGAACTTGACTCCTTTAAGATTAGATGGAAGAAGAGATTTCTTTTAGAGAATCCTAGAATTGAAGTACTCAATTTAAATGTTTTTGGTCTGTGGGCGTATGATACGATACAGGCTTTGGCTATGGCGGCAGAGATAGTTGGTGTTGAGAAGTCCCTGAACAAAATTCCTACTGTTAAGAATAGTCTCACCGATCTCACAGCAATTAGAAACTTTCGACATGGAACCAAACTTCTCCATGCTGTTCTAAAGACTAGATTCAAAGGACTAAGTGGTGACTTCCATTTCGTTAATGGGCAATTGCTGTCATCTGCATTCGAAATCGTTAATGTGATTGGAGAAGAGAAGAGACAGGTTGGGTTGTGGATGCGAGAACATGGAATTTCTCAGGAACTGAGATTGGGTAGCGAGAAAATGCAGACAGTTGGTTTGGGGGGAATTGTTTGGCCTGGTCAATCAACAATTGTGCCCAAGGGTTGGATGATACCAAGTGGTAAGAAGTTAAGAATTGGGGTTCCAGTGAAAGAACATTTTAAGGAGTTTGTTAGAGTGGATAGAGATCCTGTCACCAATGTAACAACTGTTAGTGGCCAAGTTATAGAATATTTCATCTCTGTGATGAAATCATTGCCTTATGTCGTTCCTTATGAGTTTATTCCCTTCGAGAAGCCTGATGGGTCTAGTGCTGGTAATTACAATGATTTGGTTTATCAGGTCTATCTCCAGGTAACTTATAGGTCAGAGTAGAGTATTGAAAGTTTTATAGAGTGCTAATTTTTACCTCTTAAACTAATTAGAGGTCTGAATTTTGGGAAATATAACACATTTCACAAAAAAATTCAGTCCTCTAACTAGATTCAGACTAAAAAAAGAATGCTCTCTTTGATTTTCCTAGAGATTGTACGGTTGTCTATGAGGATACTTTAGGTTGTTTCCACATTTGAAAACATGAATAGCGAACAAATCTCTTGCAATGCAATGTAAAAAATGTCCAAACTCCCCTGCCTGACAGGATTAGTGCAAGCAAATTTTCTATCCAAAGCATGATATTATTACTTTACAATTTCTAAAAGGAATACTTTTTTGTATGTGATTTGATTTGCTTTTTTTTGGAAAAATAGAGATATGATGCTGTTGTGGGAGATGTAATGATCACAGAAAATCGCTCCTTGTACGTGGACTTCACACTGCCTTATGCAGAAGGAACAGGGGTCTTCATGGTGGTGCCAATTAAATACAAGGACCAGGATAATGCGTGGATCTTTGTGAAGCCTTTCTCAAAGAGTTTATGGCTGACCAGTGGGGCATTCTTCATAATCACAGGCTTTGTGATTTGGGTTCTTGAACACAGGATCAATGATGCTTTCAGGGGTCCGCCTTCTCAACATGTTGGCATGCTGTTCTGGTTCTCATTTTCCACCCTTGTCTTTGCACACAGTTAAGCAACTTCCTTTCTATCTATTTAAACATTTATGCCAATTGACATGTTTTTAAGAGTTTACATACTTGTATTGTAATAGAAATCTTTCCACCTCAATGTTTACCAATATAAATGATAACAATTGCATCACAGGTGAAAAGGTGGTGAGTAACTTGACTCGGTTTGTGGTGATCATATGGATCTTTGTGGTGCTTATATTAAGTTCAAGTTACACTGCCAGCTTATCCTCAATGCTAACTATGAAACATCTCGAACCAACTGATACTAGTATTCAAGAGCTACTAAAGAAAGGAGAATATGTAGGATGCCAACAAGGGGCTTTTATCAGGATTTTGTTGAAGGAACTGAAGTTTGATGACTCCAAACTTAAGGTCTATAATTCTTCAATGCAATACCATGAAGCTCTTCAGAAGGGGAGCCAAAATGGTGGCATTACTGCCTATATTGATTCAGTGCATTTTATCAACTTTTCATGGCTAAGTACTGCAACAAATACACGGTTATTGGTCCCATATACAAGACGAGGGGAGTTGGTTTTGTATGTCTCTTCTTCTTTACATTGATCTACATTCCCACCCTTAATGAATGATGCATACATATATTGGCTCATTAATTCCTATTTGGCTAAGCTTTATATAAGCTTATGGGTAAATAATAATAATCTATGTATTCTATTTTCACAACTACGAAATGATACATATGCACATACCTTTTATGGTAAACTCATTGTAAACTCTGTATTTAAGTGCTATTATGTACTCTAGAAGTTTTAGCTTTAACCTGTCACAACGTGTATTTGCAGGTTTTTCCGAAAGGATCTCCCTTGGTGGCTGATGTTTCTAGGGAAATATTGAAACTTAAAGAAAGTGATAAGATGGCAAAAATTGATCAAAAGTGGTTTGGGACTCAAGCAACTTGTTCCCAGCAAGGAAGTGATGATGTATCTAATAGCTTAAGTTTCTATAGCTTTCGTGCCCTCTTCATCGTCACCGGATCCATTTCAAGCTTTGCCTTACTTGTGTTCTTCGTCAATTTCCTATACAAGCACAGGCATGTTCTAAATTCAGGTGATTCCAGAAACACAGTTTGGCTAAATTTTCGAAGAATACTTGATCAATTTGACAAGAAAGATATGTCTTTATATCGTTCTAATGCCAATGTAAGGAGATCAACAGAAGTTACAGAAACTGAAGCTTCTCCAGGCAGGAGTCTTTCTCCATTAGAAGGAGCAGAAATCGAAGCTCCTCCCGGTAGGAATCTCTGTCCACTAGAAGGAACATTCTCAACTGATCTGAACTTAGCCAATTCACTTGAATTAGAAGAGATGGTTGATGTAAGTCTATCAGATTGATCGATCATATTCATATCTTGTACTTATTTTGGTTATGCTGCCTTGTAGCATATTCGTTCTGTCAGTTCCGTTTTAATGATGTAGATGTTAATATTATATAAGCTAATGTTGCCAGTTCCATTTTATATAAAACAAAGAGTTTACTATTTCAAACATGGTTGTCCTGTTGCCATCATCTTTATCTTGTTTATAAACATGGTATTATCCACCAAACTTGTAACAGAAATTAGAGACGATGATCCAATATAAACTGCGCTTTATTTTCTTCCGCTTTCTCATTTTCCTTCCTTGCTTTGTCTCAAATTCAGCCAGTCATAGCAATAGCAGGTTTTGCTAAGGGTAATTCTCTTTAGGAAAATCAACTAGACTTCTGTCAGGTTTTGCACAGTCCGTGACTGAACCCAAGAAAACTTCGGTAACTTCGTTCCTATTTAAATTTGCAACAATTGTATTTCCAACAGGTACGTCACTCTATTGGCCTACCATGTAGTTTGGGCTCTAGCTATGGCTGCAGAGAGAGTCTGGCGGGCGAGACAGAAGGTGGAGCAGCAGGGTCCTTACAGACAATTCCTATCACTACCGATTATCTGACCAACTTCGCAACCATTGGAAGCTTGCGAAGAGGATCAAAATTTATGGAATCCATCTTAAAGATTTGATTTGAAGGACTAAGTGGTGATTTCTATTTTGTCAATGATGGAATACCTTGACCCAACTTAGGTCCCATAACTCTCCAGAAGAATAGCTTGAAGCCCTCAAAAAGGGGATTAAAAATGATGGAATTTCGGCTTATATTGATGCAGATCTCTACATTAACCTCTTTACAGGGAAGTACTTCAATGGATATGATGTTGTTGGTCAATTGGTCATATGTACAACACAGATGGAGTTGGTTTTGTAAGTCTCTTCTGTCACTCTACATTGTATATGAATCCACCCACAAAAATGAGTTACATCCAGGAATGCGAAATAAGTAGATTTAGTTATTACCTGAACATCTCTGAATATTTTGCAGGTTTTTTCAAAAGTTGATCATCAACAGAGATGTCTCTGAGATTTAAGGGGGACCGTGCAAGACTTAAAATATGTCCCCTTTTATATTTAATTATGTGGCATAGTATATGCGTTCCATTTACATGCCTATTAAAAACTAATACATATGTGTTTTTCAAGTCAGTAAAAAAAAAGAGAAATAAACCATTATGTGTATGATAAAAATGCAAAACGGAAAAGAAAAAAAATTTGCATAATCCTATGACCTTGTTAAAAGGTGGTAAATTGCTAACCCTTGGAGCAGAAAACCTTTTCGGATAGCTAGGAGCTCAAAAGGTTTTGAGATAATTAAGAGCACAAAATTTCTTTCAACATTGAAAATGTCAAACATCCTGAATGGATAAAAATACCTTTCGGATTGAATTTGGGTCCCTCTGATTTTAGGAGCCTGTGTGGTTGCACCATCTGTAGCGCCCGAGGGCTGGGCTTGAGTATCAAATTCCATTAAATAAATTCAATTTGCCACATCTCATAGTTTGGCTGGTGTCACATATTATACACTCTTTAGAAAACTGTCACTCTAATCTCCTTTTACTTCTCTGGACCTGGAAATGAAGCTAGTGTTGGGATGAAGTTGGCTTGAATAGTCTTACATCAAGTAAGGCGGAGTTGTCACTAAGGTTTATAAGGGAATGGTCCACTCTCTAATAGTAACGAGGTCTTTTAAGGGAAAACCCCACACCACCTAGGCCCAGATGGAAGGCCTCACCCTATAGGTGATGTTTAAGTTGGGGACTGCACGACGCCCCAACAGCTAGTTAGGATCATTATATTTTATGTCTGAAATTTAAAATTGTACATATAAAGAAAAAGAACAACAAATATTGTACAGTTCTGTTTTATGCCAAGTCAAAGAGACGTGATATTATTCCGTTCACTATAAGGTCACAAAGATTTCTAGCCTAGCATGCCATTTTCTTAGAAAGCCATATCCACTTTGCTCGTACTTGGGAAGTGAAGATTACATTGTCTATATTTGAAGAAAACACTCATATTTTCACCCATAAATCTACTATATGCCCTAGCTAGTTTGTTGTTGCATCTGATGGAGTTAAAGGAAACCTCTCAAAGTTTCCCACAACTATCTTTACACCTTATTCTTTCTGAAACACCAGATAAAAAAATATCAAAGAAGATCAGATAAAAAAATATCAGATCAGATCAAAGAAGTTCAAAGAAGATCAAATCAAATAACATCAAAGAATATCAGATAAAATCAAAGAAGTTCAAAGAAGATCAAAGAAAATCAGATCAAAGAATATCAAATAAGATCAAAGAAGATCAGATCAGATCAAATAAGATCAAAGAAGACCAAAGTAGATCAGATCAAAAAAGATCAAAGAAGATCAGAGAAGTTCAAAGAAGATCAGATCAAAGAATATCAAATAAGATCAAAGAAGATCAGATCAGATCAAAGAAGATCAGATCAGATAAAAAAAGATCAAAGAAGATTAGATCAGATCAAATCAAATCAAATAAGATCAAAGAAGGCCAAAGAAGATCAGATAAAAAAAGATCAAAGAAGATCAGAGAAGATCAGATCAAAAAAGATAAAAGAATATCAAAAAAGATCAAAGAAGATCAGAGAAGATCAAGGAAGATCAGATCAAAGAATATCAAATAAGATCAAAGAAGACCAAAGAAGATCAAAGAAGATCAGATCAAAAAAGATCAAAGAAAATCAAAGAAGATCAGATCAGATCAGATCAGAGAAGATCAGATCAAAGAATATCAAATAAGATCAAAGAAGATAAAAAAAATCAAAGAAAATCAAGAAGATCAGAGAAGATCAAAGAAAATCAGATCAAAGAATATCAAATAAGATCAGATCAGATCAAATAAGATCAGATCAGATCAGATCAAATCAAATCAAAGAAGATAAGATCAAAGAAGACCAAAGTAGATCAGATAAAAAAAATCAAAGAAGTTCAAAGAAGATCAGATCAACGAATATCAAATAAGATCAGATCAGATCAAAGAAGATCAGATCAGATCAAATCAAAGAAGATCAGATCAAATAAGATCAAAGAAGACCAAGAAGATCAGATAAAAAAATCAAAGAAGATCAGATCAAAAAAGATAAAAGAAGATCATAAAAGATCAGAGAAGATCAAGGAAGATCAGATCAAAGAATATCAAATAAGATCAAAGAAGACCAAAGAAGATCAAAGAAGATCAGATCACAGAAGATCAAAGAAAATCAAAGAAGATCAAAGAAGTTCAAAGAAGATCAAAGAAGATCAGATCAAAGAATATCAAATAAGATCAAAGAAGATCAAAAAAGATCAAAGAAAATCAAAGAAGATCAAAATAGTTCAAAGAAGATCAAAGAAGATCAGAGAAGATCAGATAAAAGAATATCAAATAAGATCAAAGAAGATCAGATCAGATCAAAGAATATCAAATAAGATCAAAGAAAATCAAAGAAGATCAAAGAAGTTCAAAGAAGATAAAAAAAGATCAGAGAAGATCAGAAAATATCAAAGAAGATCAGATCAAAGAATATCAAATAAGATCAAAGAAGATCAAAGAAGATCAGAGAAGATCAAAGAAGATCAGAGAATATCAAAGAAAATCAGATCAAAGAATATCAAATAAGATCAAAGAAGATCAGATTAGATCAAATCAAAGAAGATAAGATCAAAGAAGACCAAAGTAGATCAGATAAAAAAAGATCAAAGAAGATCAGAGAAGTTCAAAGAAGATTAGATCAAAGAATATCAAATAAGATCAAAGAAGATCAGATCAAAGAAGATAAAAAAAGATCAGATTAGATCAAATCAAAGAAAATCAGATCAAATAAGATCAAAGAAGACCAAAGAAGATCAAATAAAAAAAGATCAAAGAAGATCAAAGAAGATCAGAGAAGTTCAAAGAAGATCAGATCAAAGAATATCAAATAAGATCAAAGAAGATCAGATAAGATCAAAAAATAAAAAAATAGTAAAGAGGTTAGCGACGACAATTAGGCCGTCGCTAATTGGTTTAAAAAAAAACATTAAAGAGGTTAGCGACGGCAAGTATGTCGTCGCTAATTGGTTTAAAAAAAAACAGTAAAGAGGTTAGCGACGGCCTAATTGTCGTCGCTAATTGGTTTAAAAAAAAAAAACAGTAAAGAGGTTAGCGACGGCCTAATTGCCGTCGCTAATTGGTTTAAAAAAAAACTAAAGAGGTTAGCGACGGCAATTAGGCCGTCGCTAATTGGTTTAAAAAAAACATTAAAGAGGTTAGCGACGGCATACTTGCCGTCACTAATTGGTTTAAAAAAAAACAGTAAAGAGGTTAGTGACGGCCTAATTGCCGTCGCTAATTGGTTTAAAAAAAAAAACACTAAAGAGGTTAGCGACGGCATAATTGCCGTTGCTAACTGGTTTAAAAAAAATTTAAAGAGTTTAGCGTAATTGCCGTCGCTAATTGGTTTAAAAAAAAAAAACACTAAAGAGGTTAGCGACGGCCTATTTGCCGTCGCTAATTGGTTTTAAAAAAAAAAAATACTAAAGAGGTTATGGCCGTCGCTAATTGGTTTAAAAAAAAAAACATTAAAGAGGTTAGCGACGGCCTACTTGCCGTCGCTAATTGGTTTAAAAAAAAAAACACTAAAGAGGTTAGCGACGACAATTAGGCCGTCGCTAATTGGTTTAAAAAAAACATTAAAGAGGTAGCGACGGCAAGTAGGCCGTCGCTAATTGGTTTTAAAAAAAAAACAGTAAAGAGGTGCTAATTGGTTTTTAAAAAAAAATATCACCGATCCGCGTGAAATCTCATCTCAACCGTTAATAACACCAAAAAATTTAGCTAAATCCAACGCACTAAACAAAACAACGTCATCGATCCGCGTGACACTAACACAACCAATCCCCTTCAATTACTTTTCTCTATATAAATTTCAATTTTTTCTACAAACCAACTTAAACAAAAATTTTCTCTCAAATTTTTTTTCTCTCATCTTCCAGAGAAGAAACCCACTGAGGAGAAGTTCGCCGCTTTTCTCGACACCGATCCCGATCGCCTCTCTCTCCCCTCCCTTCATCCGCCGCCTCTCTCTCGGAGATCTGAGATCTCTCATCTCGGAGATCTGAGACCTTAGATCTCTGATATCTCGGATCTCGGAGATCTGAGACCTGAGATCTTGGAGATCTGAGATCTCTGATCTCGGAGATCTTAGAGATCTGATATCTCTGATCTCGGAGATCTCAGAGAATCTCAAAGATCTGAGTTCTCGAGATTTGAAATCCCCGATATTTTTTTAAATATATATATATTTTTAAAGATCTCGGAGAAATCTCAGATCTCGGAGAGATCGAAAAAAAAAAAACCCATTTAGCGACGGCAATTGTGCGGTCGCTAATATAAAAATAATGTAAATTTTTTTTTAAAAACCATTTAGCAACGACAAAATGCCCGTCGCTAAAATAAAAAATAATGTTAAATTTAAAAAAAAATCAATTAGCCACCGCTAAAATGTCGTCGCTAATATAAAAATAATATTAATTTTTTTAAAAAAAAATCAGTTAGCTACAGCTAAAATGTCGTCGCTAATATAAAATTAATATTAAATTTTTTTTAAAAAAATCAGTTAGCTACGGCTAAAAGGTCGTCGCTAATATAAAAATAATGTTAAATTTTTTTTTTTTAAAAATCAGTTAGCCACGGATGTTTTACACTTTAGTGACGGTTTTATCCCGTGGCTAATTAGCCACGGCTATTTTGCCGTCGCTGAATCAAATAGCGACGATAAATATAGCTACGGGATAGCGACGGTTGTTGTGCCGTCGCTGATGCCTTTTAGCTACGATTTTAGCTCAATCAGCGACAGTTTTTAGCCGTTGCTGATTTCAATTTTTTTTGTAGTGGAAGCCTCGTTAAAGCACTGAAGGTCAAGAAAAATATAGTGTTATTTCGAAGTTTATATTTTACCAAATGTTTATTTAAAACTAATGGTCGTTTTTAAAGGTGTTAGGGGTTTGTTAGGTAGTTTCCCTACTGTTAGCCTTGATTTGAACAAGTAAACACCATTTTTAATAATCAAGTCAAGTTGACTTGATCAAGGTTGAAGTTGATACCTCTCACTGCCTAGCTAATTATCAGTTTCAGTGTGATTTAACTAAGATTTATTGAGGTAGCTTTCCATTGTGACATTGATAAAGAATGCTTTGTATCTTATTTTAGAAAGGCAATGAGCCAATTGAACTACATCGATCTTCTTAGGGAATCTTTCATGAAGTTACCAATTGAACTTCCAATGAGGTTTTAAATAAGTATGCAGGGGCAAGTACCATGTGAGTTGTGTGGAGCGCATCACAACCATATATAGAGTAAGAAAAAGCAATTGACATGTAACAACTTGCATATGGTGGTGACCCATCCCACATGATTTACATCCATTTTCTAAACACAATTTTGTTCATGTTGACTTCATCAAGTTTTGAAGTGGAATCCCGTCAAATACCTACCTCGTGCTCAGCCTCTAGTTGTTATTTAGTGCCCTTCACAAGTTCTCGTAAAGTTCTATATTTTCAAATAATTCAAATACTGAGGCGTACGTTGAAGATAGGACTTGTCAACGGTTTTGACTTGATTTAAACACAACCCATCAACAAAGAAATTCAAAGTTGTTAACTAATACAACTTTTATGTCCTACAAGACCTTGTGCTTGAAGCATTAATGATAAACTAATGACTTTGACAAATCAAAATCTACCTTAGAATGGATAAGTCTTGGATGTCCAAGAACAGATTAACAAAAGAGTATGATTACAGGGGTGAACATTTTCTGAAAGTTGCTCAATAAAATGCATGCAGAAGACCCAACCTTTATATCATGTCCATTCATTAACTGTGGAAATATCTTCCATCATGATATATATATAAAGGAGATTAGATGTCATCTGCATATTTATGGCATAGATCAAAGCTGTTGTAAATGGATATGGCACCGAGAAGGTGCTTCTTCTAGTCTAGCAGTTCCGAGTTCCAAAACCGATAAGCCCAGATGAAAAATTACAAGAAGACGACCTAGATGATGTTGCAAGCATCAATGCATCACTGAATAAGTTCATTAGATGGCGGATCAACTAAATTGGCTAATATTTTTTATATAATGCTCAGGTTGACCTGTCGAAGTTGCACTCATGACACGTACAACTAGTCTACTACGACTAGTGCACCAAAGTCTTTGCGCTAACTCGTGCTTTTCTTAATTGACCAAACTATAATGTGGCTAGTTGTGAAATTTCCCAAATATTGAACTTTTTTTTTTTTAAAAGAAATTCAGAACTATCGCTAGTTCATGAGGACAAAAACAAACAGCCCCATAATATAAGACATTTGAAGTAAGAAGAGCCATTTGACCATTGATGAACAACAATGTAGTAGTTGAACTTATTGGGATATAGTAAGTGGCTCATCCCTCTGCAACCCATTTTTATAGCAGTTTTCATTAAGGAAGTGACCTCAAGAGCTTCATCTGCTTGCCTATTGGACCTGCTTTAACAATCCTCATTGACTTCTAAGTTAAGTTAGAATATGTTAGAAAAGTCAGAATAGAATAAGAAGTCTTAAGTTTTTTGTTTTCACAAGATTAAGTTAGAGTTAGCTTATATAAATTTGCATTTAGTCAATGAGCAATAACAATTCAATACAATTCTAAGAATATTTTCTTTTCTTGGTATCAGAGTAAAGTAAACCCTAGCCACACGAGCCTGGTTGGTTCCCTTACCTTATTCTTTGCTTCACGACTGTGAAGTAAGGCTTTACTGCAAATCAGTAATAGAACTCTACCATAGAGATCTCTCTCGCAACACGAATCAACCACTTCATCGTTGTCAGCCACCACCAGAGATCTCTCTCTCGCAACACGACTTATTTCTTCTCCAACAACAGAATACACAAACAAAGCTTGAACGGAGGAAAACAGTAGCAATGAAGCAGAGTCGCAGTACAGAGAAGCAGTATCAGAACACACAACCACTGTTCTCCCTCGCAACACGACTCTGTTTTGCTTCACACTTCTCTCTCCCTCGCAAGTATCGGAGCTTGTGAAGCAGTAGCAAAACAGAGAAGCAGCCGAACAGAGCATGGACGCACAAATATCGTCCACCCCATCACCGACAACCACTTCTCTTGTCGTTCTCTTTCTCTCCTCCTTCAGTTGTCTCTTTTTCAGCCAATGTAGCTATAGTAGGCAAAGATTCGTAAGGAGGAAGGAGTTTTGGGAGGGAAATAACTGACAGTACAAACAATGGTTCAAACACCACCACCTCACCATACAACAATCATCATCACCCATACTTTCTTCTCCATTCCGATCAACCTAGAGTGACTCTTGTTTCACAGCTGCTTACTCCTACCAATTACAACATATGGAGTCGAGCGATAACCATGATTCTCAAAGCCAAAAACAAATTGAGTTTTATTGATGGATCTATATGGAAACCCGATGACAAAGCCAAGAATGATAAATTACTACAATGGGATCGTTGCAACAACTTGTTGAAATCATGGCTCATCATCGTCACTCATCTGACCTCTAGGCAAGTGCCATCGAGAAAAAAATACCCTGTCCTGGTGAAGCCTTGATATACCTCGAGACAATGGTTCCTTAAGTTATCTTCTGCTCTCATATCAGTAGGTTACAATCAATCTAAGGCTGATTACTCATTATTCGTTCGATCCAAGGGTAACATCTTTACTGTAATTCTCGTATATGTTGATGATGTAATATTGACAAGTAATGATCTCCAATACATTAAATAAACAAAATAATTTCTGCCTGCAAAGTTCAAGCTCAAAGATTTAGGAAAATTGAAATATTTCATTGACATTGAAGTCGCGAGGTCATCCAAAGGGATTGCTTTCATCTCAATGAAAATATGCATTTGAAATATTAGAGGACACATGGTATCTTGGAGCAAAGCCTTCATGTTATGGATCAAAACATAGTGCTCACATAGGATGATGAAGATTTACTACCAAATCCCGCAACATACTGCAGGCTCGTTGGAAGGTTGATATACTTAACGATCACAAGACCAAATTTGGTTTATTCAGTACATGTCCTAAGTTAGTTTATGGTTTGTAATCTTTTGAGTTGGGAACCTTTCTAACTGTCGAGGAAAGGGGCGAGGAAACCAGTGAGGGGGAGGGTGTCACCATTCACCCCCTCGAGCCCTCTCGAAATTTGCATTGCTGCACATCTTGAGGGTGCAAGCACACATCTCAAGAGAGATGAGCAGTCACACCACCTCCTCGCTGGTTTCCTCGCCATTTAGAATTTCTGTTTAACTTGATCACAAATACAGGAATAGGATTGATTGATTGATTGATTTTTTTTTATTTTTTTAATTTTTTTATTTTTTTCTTATTGTGATGCGATCACTCTGGCAAGAGCTTATAGGAAACTTTAAGTGGACTAACAAATTTAGATTGTTTGTTTTGACACTCCAATGTGTTGAATGGGCCTAAAATAAATAAATAAAAACTTCAAGTTGGAAGTAAAGACTAAAGACAAGATTAAATTAAGTTAAATACTATTCGCAAATTTCAGGTGGCAAGGCTCGAAAACAACTAAATACGCCGTATAAATGACTCACATATTGTGATACACAACTTCTATTTGGATGCATCGCCCGAGACTCTTGTGGTACTATTAATGTTAATGTGCCAAATAATTATATTGTAAGTATCTTCATTTTGATATATTTGCACAATTCCAGCTAAAAAATGGTGAAAATCTTATAGAGTCAAAGATGATCAGTTGAAGATAATCAAACTTTGGTTAGCCAAGAAAATTAAGTACAAGGTCAAAATCTTTGATAAGTCATCCATTCCAACCCTATAAATGCATGTTTAATTTGGAGTTTGGAGGATTCTATTCACTTCTCTAGGCCGGTGACATGTCCACTAATTTTTTTTAAATTAAAAATATTCAAA
Source organism: Berberis thunbergii (assembly GCA_003290165.1). Classification (NCBI taxonomy): domain Eukaryota; kingdom Viridiplantae; phylum Streptophyta; class Magnoliopsida; order Ranunculales; family Berberidaceae; genus Berberis; species Berberis thunbergii. Next base: position 55,702 of record QNQO01010213.1, read on the forward strand.
TCCAAGTCAAATTAAATGTACGACCACTACTTAGTTCATGTTCATGGATTCTTTAAAAATCTTTTCTGCTCCCATGTGTGAACAAATACATTGAACCCCACAATCCAATCAACACCAACAACCCCACCTCCCACCGTTCATTTCAAATTTGTGTTTAATGAGTAGTAATATGGAACTTCGTATTAAAATCTTGGACTTGTGATAACATTCCATACAAGTCTTTTGAAATATGAGTATGAAATATGTTAAATTAAAATAAATAGAAAGACTCTTGCTTCTAATAATCAAATATTGAAATTGTAAAGAGTAAAAAAAATCAATGGATTCTCCTCGGAATAGTTGATTAGTGTAAAGTCTAACTGTTCCATTTTGATTCGTGCTCTCCATTCTCAATCATGATTGTGTTCATGACGTTCTTTGTTGTGGTTCCGACTCTATTCATAATGGTTTTCTTCTTGACCTTAGACAAAATCCTAACTCTGCCCATAAAAATTGTCTCAGACAATTACCTTGAACAAAGACCGGATCTCGAAAAACAATCATCCCGTTCCTAGCAAAGTCTGTTCAGAAAATATTTGGAGAATTATATTAATTTCTTGATTGAATACAAACTTATATAAAACTAATTTTGACCTAATTTTGTGTAAATATGAAATTTGCTATACAAGATATTATAATAAAGTTTTATTTTGATTTTCTTTCTTTAACATATTATGGCTTTCCTATTAGAACTTTCTTTCTTTAACATATTCTGACATTCCTTGTTGTAGATGTGAATCAATTTTGAAATTTGACTATATTTAGTGCAAGCTCTACATATTTTAAAATGTCTCTCGCAAGCTGAACATGTAGACGTAGATGAAATGTACAATTTAAAATTTTGAAGTCCAATTTGGTAAAGATGAATGAATGCGAAATAATAACTGTTGAGTAAAGCTGCTAATGAATCGACTCGAGTCATCATGACTGTCAAGTAAAACTGTTTTTTGGTGAAGTGGAGGCTAAGTTGATTGAAGAGACTTGATCGTAAGAAAATTGCAATGTAGAGAGATAAATTCAGAGGAGTTTCAATCCTTCTCTTCTACAATTGTTCTATTTTGACACCTCCGATATTTGCTTGAGATATGAAATATGTAGAATAAACTTCCAAGTCTCAATAAAGTCACCTTGACATTTGGTATGAACACGAGCTTTTAAAATTAAGTCAATCTCTAAATACAGAGACTGAAAAATCTAATACGACGTTAATCTAGATTAAATATAGCTGGAAATCCCCAAACTACCCCCACCATTTCAAACTTTACCCCGGATCTAGTGAACAGCTTTTCTGACAAAATCAAAGTCAAAGTTAAAATTCTACTTTTTCACCAACTCACACTCAAGGGCAAAATCGTAAATCAATGGACAGAAACTCAGTTGCAATATACTCGGCGGGCGGGACTTCCTTTTCCCATTTCATACTTCCGAAAACGAACCCTCTACTTCTTCAATTTCAACTCTCTCTCTCTCTCTCTAAGTGACTGCTTCTTAGGTCGTCATCATCATCATCTCTAAGTGAACGTGTCAGTATTTGAATTTTATTTTCACAGCAAAACAATTTATGAAGTTGTATTGTCACTTGTACGATCGTGATGTGCTTCAAATGACCCACACCATATTTACCCCACATACTAACTTTAAATTTTTTCAGTACCAACACAATTACAATGACTAATATGTTAAACTGTCATATAGCTTCAAAAGTTTAAGCTAATAAAGGCAAATCTAAACTACGGAGGCGTGTACGATATGTTGACCATATTGATCATGTGTCGAACACCGGCAGACACGATGACCAAGATTTTGATGTGTGTCGAAGGCGTGTCGAGCGAGTGTCGTGTTTCGAATATGTGTCGGACACGGATACAACAAGTTTTCAAAGAGTTTGTGCTTTTTTTACTTTCAAATAGGTGATATCTGTAAACCATCTTTAGAGATCAAGTAAACCATCTTCTATTGATTTAATTGATTATGAGTGAATGGAAATCTATCGCGGTAGTTTACAGTGACATTAATTGATTCTTAATTATTGATTTAAGTCGCATCTTCTATACCATAGATTTATAGTATCCACAACTGCCATACTTTTTAATATATTTACCAGACTTCAGTGATAAACAGTATTTGATTTTCATGGAGTACTGTTACCTAACAACTCATCTTGACAACAACTTTCATGTCCGTATATAAAGGTCTTGATGATTCACTCCACCAAACACGTAACAGAATTATAGACAATGATCCAACCTCAACTGCGCTTCATTTTCTTCTTTTCTCTTCTCTTCATCTCTAATTCGGCCATGCATCAGAATACTAGTCACAACCATATGGAATCTTTCCATGTTGGCGTTATCCTTGATATGGGTTCAATGATAGGGCAGGTGGGTTGGAGCTGCATATCTATGGCACTTTCTGATTTCTATACCAGTACACATTCTCATTATAAGACTAGATTGGTTCTTCATTTGAGAGATTCACAAGGCGAGAAAGTTAAAGCTGCCTTTGCTGGTATTTTATACCTTCTCTAAACTCTGTTCTTTATCACATTAATTAATTGCACCAGTCAGAATAATTTTCTGACTTTGATTTACTGGTTAGAGACTTAGAGTAATTGAATTAGAGACAATTGCCGTACTCTGTTTTTCCATTTAAAATTTTTGTTATTTTCGTTGATCTATAAAACATTCATGAATGTCTCCTTTTGTTGTTCTATCAAATTCTAAAGTTATCATCAGACCTTTGATTATAAAAAGAAGTACTGCTTTGTAATCTCTGTTTAACTTTTATCTTAATGAAGCTCTGGAGTTGTTGAACAATGAAGAAGTACAAGCGATTATTGGTCCTCAAAAATCGACAGAAGCTAATTTTGTTGTAGATCTTGGAGAGAAAGCTCAAGTACCCATCATCTCTTTCTCTGCAACAGGCTCTTCACTTTCTCTTAGAAATCCGTATTTCGTTCTAGCAGCTCAAAATGACTATTCCCAACTGGATGCCATCACAACCATCGTTCAAACCTTCAAATGGAGGGAAGTCATTGCTATCTACGAAGATTCACATGATGGGAATGGAATTATACCTTATCTGGTTGATGCGTTGCAAGACATACAAACCAAGGTTTCCTACAGAAGTGGTATTTCTCATTCAGCCACAGATGATCAAATCCTTCAAGCACTCTATAAGTTGTCGTCTTTGCATACAAAGGTATTCATTGTGCACATGTCAGATTCTCTTGGGTGTCGCTTTTTCTTGAAGGCAAAAGAGTTGGGAATGATGAGTGGCGGGTATGTATGGCTAATGACAAGTGGGATAACTAGTCTTTTGGATTCCATGGATAACCATGTTATTGAATCAATGCAAGGTGTGTTAGGTGTAAAGCCATATATCAAGAGATCAAAAGAACTTGACTCCTTTAAGATTAGATGGAAGAAGAGATTCCTTTTGGAGAATCCTAGAATTGAAGCATTGGAGTTAAATGTTTTTGGTCTGTGGGCGTATGATACGGTACAGGCTTTGGCTATGGCTGCAGAGATAGTTGGTGCTGAGAAGTCCCTGAATAAAAATCTTATTGTTAAGAATAGTCTCACTGATCTCACAGCAATTAGAAACTCTCGACATGGAACCAAACTTCTCGATGCTGTTCTGAAGAATAGATTCATAGGACTAAGTGGTGACTTCCATTTCAATAATGGGCAATTGCAGTCATCTGCATTTGAAATCATTAATGTGATTGAAGAAGAGAAGAGACAGGTTGGGTTGTGGACGCGAGAACATGGAATTTCTCAGGAACTGAGATTGGGTAGCGAGAAAATGCAGACAGTTGGTTTGGGGAGCATTGTTTGGCCTGGTCAATCAATAATTGTGCCCAAGGGTTGGATGATACCAAGTGGTAAGAAGCTAAGAATTGGGGTTCCAGTGAAAGAATATTTTAAGGAGTTTGTTAGCGTGGATCGAGATCCTGTCACCAATTTAACAACTGTTAGTGGCCAAGTTATAGATGTTTTCAACTCTGTGATGGAATCATTGCCTTACGTCGTTCCTTATGAGTTTATTCCCTTCGAGAAGCCTGATGGGTCTAGTGCTGGTTATTACAATGATTTGGTTTATCAGGTCTATCTCCAGGTAACTTATAGTTCAGAGTTGAGTGTTAAATGATTTATGGGGTGGTAGTTTTTACCTCTTAAACTAATTAGAGGTCTGACTTTGCAAAGTATAACACATTTCACAAAAAAATTCAGTCCTCTAACTAGATTCAGATTAACAAAAGAATGATCTCCTTGATTTTCCTAGAGATTGTACGATTGTCTGTGAGGATACTTTAGGAGGTTTCCACATTGGAAAACACGAATAACGAACAATCTCTTGCAATGCAATGTAAAAACTGTCCAGACTCCCCTGCATGACAGGATTAGTGCCAGCAAATTTTTAATCCAAAGCATGATATATTACTATTCAATCTCTAAAAGGATTACTTTTTTGTATTTTATTTGATTTTCTTTTTTTGTGGAAAATAGAGATATGATGCTGTTGTGGGAGATGTAATGATTACAGCAAATCGCTCCTTGTATGTGGACTTCACACTGCCTTATGCAGAAGGAGGGATTTTCATGGTGGTGCCAATTAAATACAAGGACCAGGATAATGTGTGGATCTTTGTGAAGCCTTTGTCAAAGAGTCTATGGCTGACCAGTGGGGCATTCTTCATAATCACAGGCTTTGTGATTTGGGTTCTTGAACACAGGATTAATGAAGCTTTCAGGGGTCCACCTTCTCAACATGTTGGCACGCTTTTCTGGTTCTCATTTTCCACCCTTGTCTTTGCACACAGTTAAGCAACTTCTCTTCTATCTATTTAAACATTTATGACATTTGACATGTTTTTGAAGAGTTTACATATTTGCATTGTAATAGAAATCTTTCCACTCCAATGTTTACCAATATAAATGATCGTATTTTCAAACAATTGCATTACAGGTGAAAAGGTGGTGAGTAACTTGACTCGGTTTGTGGTGATCATATGGATCTTTGTGGTGCTTATATTAAGTTCAAGTTACACTGCCAGCTTATCCTCAATGCTAACTATGAAACAACTCGAACCAACAGATAATAGTATTCAAGAGATACTAAAGAGAGGAGAATATGTAGGATGCCAACATGGGGATTTTATCAGGTTTTGGTTAAAGCAACTGAAGTTTGATGAATCCAAACTTAAGTTCTACAATTCTTCAACCCAATACCATGAAGCGCTTCAAAAGGGGAGCCAAAATGGTGGCATTACTGCCTATAGTGATTCAGCACATTTTATCAACTTTTTCATGGCTAGGTACTGCAACAAATACAGGGTTGTAGGTTCTGTATACAAGACGGACGGACTTGGTTTTGTATGTCTCTTCTCTACATTGATCTACATTCCCACCCTTAATGACCCATGCATACATATATTGCCTCATTACTTCCCATTTGGCTAAGCTTTATATACGATTATGATTAAATAAAAATAATCAATGTATACTATTTTCACAATTACGAAATGATACATATGCACGTACCTTTTATGGTTAACTCATTGAAACTCTGTATTTAAGTGCTATTATGTATTCACTTTGGAAGTTTTAACTTTAACCTGTCACAACGTGTATTTGCAGGTTTTTCCAAAAGGATCTCCCTTGGTGGCTGATGTTTCTAGGGAAATATTGAAACTTAAAGAAAGTAATAAGATGACGGAAATTGATCAAAAGTGGTTTCGGTCTCAAGCAACTTGTTCCCAGCATGGAAATGACGATGTATCGAATAGCTTAAATTTCTATAGCTTTCGTGCCCTCTTCATTATCACAGGATCCATTTCAATCTTTGCCTTACTTGTGTTCTTCACCAATTTCCTATACAAGCACAGGCATGTTCTAAACTCATGTGATTCCAGAAACACAATTTGGCTAAAATTTCGAAGAATACTCGAACAATTTGACAAGAAAGATATATCTTCATATCGTTTTAATGCCAATGTAAGGACATCAACAGAAGTTACAAAAACTGAAGCATCTCCAGGCAGGAGTCTTTCTCCAGGAGCAGAAATCGAAGCTCCTCCAGGTAGGAGTTTCTGTCCACTAGAAGGAACATTCTCAACTGATCTGATCTTACCCAATTCACTTCAATTAGAAGAGATGGTTGATGTAAGTCTATCTGATTGATTGATCATATTCATTTCTTGTAATAAATTCTGTTATGCTACCTTGTATCATACTTGTTCTTTCAGTTCCATTTAATGATATAGATGGTAATGTTATATAAGCTCATGTTGCTAGTTCCATTTTGTTGATATATAAGCTCACGTGCTAAGGTTTAACCGAGTAACAAAGTTTGGATTCACAATAATTCAACAACGGATTTTGTTCATAAAAGTCGAGATTACCTAATTGGAATCTAGAATGTCAAGAGAAATAATAACTGTATATCATTTAGATTATATAGAAATAGCTGAGGCTCTTCGTTTTCATTTTATCTCTGACTAACTTGATGATGCTCGTTTTTTGTGCTCTCGAGTCTTTACTATATAATTACAATCTCTCTCTGTCTTGGAAAGAATAGGTTTGTAGTTATTGGATCACAAAACTATTTATTCAATACTACAAAAACAAGATATCTTTTTGAAATTAACCAAACCATCAAACACACCCTAGTTGACAACACGATTGAGCTTTTTCATTTTGATCTTTCTGAAATGTTTCGAATAGACTAACTGATACCGATAAATCTAAAAAGACTATTTGTGTTACAAAAATAAAAAGTCCTAAGATCTGTTTATTAATGCCCCACTAAATCGGCGAGAAGTCGTTTAGCGGGGGGTGACAGTTACGAATTGGGTATTTAGTGGTTGGGTTTGGCGAACTCCAATAAATGGGTGAGTCACTGATAAATCGATACATCCAACTCGCTGGTTTATCGCTATATATATATATGTATAAACCTAACTTACTAGAATCGATCCTATTTCATTCGCAGCTTTGTCGTTTGTTCGATCGTCCAAAGAGCAAAAAGAAAACCTAGAAGAAGAAGAAAGGTGAACAGAGATTCAGAGAAGAAGAAGAGTGAAACTGAAGCAGTTGTGAACTTGCGATCGATTCGCGACACCAAAGAGGAAAGATGATCATAAGGGAGAAGAGAAGATCAAACACAATGATCAGCGAGCTCTGTTCTGGCTTTGCACGCACTCTTCCATCACCAAGTCCGACTCTCTCTTTTTCCTCCATTTCTTCTTCCACTCCACTCCAATACAATCAATACCATCATCTGTTGTACTAAGCTTTTCTTCTTCTTGTTTTGTGTTTGTAGGTTTGTCAAGTTTGAGGACAAAAATCGTGCTATTATAAGTCACTTACTTCAATATTCTTTAGTACACGGGTGTTTATCTTAAACCCCATCACTAGTGAAGTAATATAATCACAAATCATATAATTTGATTAATTATTTCTTTGTAATTTATGACTATGATTAAAATTTTAAAATATATGTTTTGAAAAATATGTTTTGTTAGTATGCATACTCTGCTACTTATTCGTATGACAATGCTGCTTCTAATCAGTCTTCTTATCCAAACTGGGGTGCTAATTCTCAGACTAGTGGTACTTCATCAGCAGTTGATTATAGATGGTATCCTGACTCTGGTGCAACTGACCATTGTACTCCGTTTGCTCAGAATTTGTCTTCCTCAGTACCTTATAATGGTAATGATCATCTTCATGTTGGTGATGGATCTGCCCTTCAAATTCAAAACATTGGTCAGTCCATTTTCCATACTTCTAATTCTTGCAGACCTCTTCTTCTTAATAATATTCTGCAAGTACCTAAACTAACCAAGAATTTGCTTAGTGTTTCTCAATTTTCTAGGGATAATAGAGTCTATTTTGAGTTTCATCCTACAATTTGTTTTGTCAAGGATCGGGTCACCAGACAAGTCCTCCTGGAAGGGCATCTTAGCAAGGGTATTTATGTGTTTCCTTCTCTATCTCCTGCTACCAAACTTGCCAGCAACTCTCCTTCAGTTTCTACTGCTTCTACTGCAGGCTCTATATCTGTCCACACTACTACAACCAATTCTTCTTCAGCATTGCAACTTTGGCATGCACGTCTAGGACATCCTGCATTACCTATTGTGACCAAGATTATTAACAAATGTCATATTTCAGTGTCAAATAAAAACAAGTTTGATTTGTGTACTTCCTGCTGTTTAGGTAAAATTCATAAATTTCCATTTCCTAGTTCTTCTACTTTGTACCATAAGCCATTAGAGCTAATTCATACTGATCTTTGGGGACCATCTTCTTGTGTTTCTTCTTCTGGATATAGATACTATATTCATTTTATTGATGCATACAGTAAGTTTACCTGGGTTTACTTGTTAAAGAACAAATCTGATGCATTTCATACTTTCACTACATTTAAAACACAAGTTGAGTTAGAGTTTGGGCTCCCCATCAAGTGTGTTCAATCCGATTGGGGTGGGGAGTATCGGTCTTTTTCCAAGTTTCTAGCTGCACATGGTATTCATCACAGGTTGGCTTGTCCTACTACCCATCAGCAGAATGGGGTAGCTGAGAGGAAACACAGGCATGTTATTGAATCTGCTCTGACCCTTCTTGCACATGCTTCTCTTCCTTTGAGGTTCTGGGATGAGGCAGTCCGTACTTCAGTTTATCTAATTAATAGGGTCCCCTCTTCTACCTTACATGGTTCTTCTCCATTTGAGATTCTCTATCATAAACTTCCTGATTATCATTTTCTCAAAACATTCGGTTGCTCTTGTTTTCCAAACATTAGACCATATAAGTTCAGTATGCTGAGCATCAGTTTCAGTCCCTTCTTTCTGAACTTAAAATCAGTTATCCCACTCCCAATATCTGGTGTGATAACAAAAGCGCAGTCATGCTTAGTGCCAATCCAGTTTTGCACGCTAGGACCAAACACATTGAGATAGATACTTATTTTGTGCGTGAGAAAGTGGCTCGAAAGATTATTCAAGTACATCATATTTCAGCAGCTGATCAGATTGCAGATATACTTACTAAAGCCCTTGGTAGATCCAGGTTCTTATTGCTCAGAGACAAACTAAGCGTTGTTGATGTCTCCAAGCTTAGTTTGAGGGGGAATGTTAAGTAAGATATTCAGTTAGATAGTCAGTTTGTAATATCAGATATCAGAGTGTATGTTAGACTGTTATCAGAGTGTTTGTATGTTAGACTGTCTGTTAGATATTAGTTCATACATTAGTTTGTTAGTATGTTTGTTAGGTTGTTAGATTGTTTGCCACCTAGGCATTGACTGGCCTATATAAAGAATGTAATAGGTACTTGTTTCCACACGTGAAATACAGAGCATTTACTCCATTAGTTCTGTTCTTCAACAGTCAAGAAAAAATAGCGTTATCGAAGTTTATATTTTACCAAATGTTTATTTAAAACTAATAGACACTTTTAAAAGGTGTTAGGGGTTTGTTAGGTAGCTTCCCTACTGTTAGCCTTGATTTGAACAAGTAAATACCATTTTTAATAATCAAGTCAAGTTGACTTGATCAAGGTTGAAGTTGATACTAGGGGTAGGCATCCCATCCCGCGATCCCGTTCCCGTCCCGATTTCATCCCGTCCCGTCCCGATTTTTTCGGGTCTTAATAAGATTGAATAATTTCATCCCGATCCTGTCCCGTCCCGAACTAATTTATTAATATTAATTATTAATATTTTTATTTAATTATTTATTTTAGAATTGTAGATGCCCATGATGAGTCTTCATTGTACAATCAATAAGATTGCTTTCAATTGAATGAATTCCATATCATTATCAGCTTGAAGGATATAAAAACCAGAAAAGAAAAAAAAATTGGGTTCAGATTCTGCATTATTGCATTCAAATTTTTTGAAGTATACTGAGATTAGAAGTTATTACCATGAGAGGGGAGGTCCTGTGTTGCATATCATCCGATGAACTCGAGATGCATGCAATCGACCTGTGGCCTGGGACTTATTGTAGTGCCTGGTCTCATCAAAGATCTTTGAGTACAACAATGGAGTGATCACATTAATAATACACTGAGGGTACTGGGACACCATACAACGTACATACACTAAATGAGCTGGTCGTGATGCTGCGGAGCTGTTGACGTCGAATCACCATTGGGTCCATGGTTCCAAATTCATCCAGGTCCACCACCCCATCCCTATTTAGATGATGCCTAATGATTCAAGACTTCAGTACCTAATGATTCGAAACTGTATATGGACCAGGACTTGTGATACCCAACTGTATCAGTGTCGTGTGTGCTATTTACAATCGTCGAGAGGCTTTACCACACTTACATACTAATTACATAAACCTTTGGTAAACAATAGATGAAGACATTCGGAAGGAAACCTGCTGATGTGCAATTTGCCCCACTGAGATTCTCCGGATTAGCACGCTGATTCCGTCCCGTCCCGTCCCGTTCCGAACCCGTTTGGGATGGGACGAGGTCGGGATGAGATTTTTCCATCCCGTCCCGTCCTGATCCCGTATGAACAGGATGGGATAGGGATGAATATATCTCGTCCCATCCTGTCCCATCCCGTGCCCACCCCTAGTTGATACCTTTCACTGCCTAGCTAATTATCAGTTTCAGTGTGATTTAACTAAGATTTATTGAGGTAGCTATCCATTGTGAAATTTATAAAGAGCGCTTACACTTTATTGTAGAAAGGCAAGGGGCACAGTTGTGACATTCTTTTACAAGACATGGACTACTTGGAATTCCTTAGGGAATCATTCATGAAGTTACCAATTGAACTTCCAATGAGATTTTAAAGTATGCGGGGTCAAATATCACGTGGGTTGTGTGGAGGGCATAACAACCGTATATATAAAGAAGATAGAGAAGGGGGACGGGGTGAATGGGAGGAGGCAATTGACATATAACAACTTGCCTATGGTCGTTACCCATCCCATATGATCCACATCAGATTTGCCTCATAAACACAATTTTGTTCATGTTGTGCTATCATCCAAACATGGAACTTGGAAGATATCCCCTTCCATGCTCGTATGTTTGATTGGGTAAGCCTAGCCTGCATTGTCTCTTGATCTTTTGTAGTTTCGCTATGACTACCTTGGTCACTTTTTAATATCTAGGGTTATGACTTAATGAGTAATTTTCATTGTGCCATGGCTGATATAAATTGGTCATTCACTGTGTTTTCAACTATATCCGTTTAATTCTTTTACGAGCACCTTGTCATGTCTATTAGTTTGTGATTAAAAAAATAGTAGCTAATCTCTGAATATTCTAAAAAGAGAAAATGTAAGGAAATCACATCATTTAAGTAGTATTAGGAAATACATCCTATTGTTAGGAAAATATTTTCCAGTATTAGGAACTACATCCTATTATTAGGAAAATATCTTCCAGTATTAGGAAATACATTCTATTGTTAGGAAAATATATTTAGCATATTGTATTGCAAGTTTTATGGGGTTAGAAGTTTTATGGGGTTAGGAAACTTTCCGATGCCTAGTGATTTGTTTCCTTGGTTTGGGAGGTTTCCTAGTGTATGGTGGTTTCCTATTGTATTTTGACTACAGTATTTATATTGCTGATGAATGAATGAAAGAACACAATTTGGCCTTAAACTTATCATGGTATCAGAGCCTACCTAAAACTTTCTTCTATCTTGATTGCTTGCTATGGCTGGTGGAGAAACTCCTCCATCACAGCCTCCAAAGATCGAGGCTAATTCACCATTCTTTCTAGGGCCGCAAGATAGGCCTGGGGATTTTATCACTCCGATTCGCCTCAAACTCGACAACTTTGATGATTGGTCTCATGCAATTCGTGTTGCTCTTACTTCCCGCAGAAAATTTGGTTTTCTTGATGGCTCCATTAAAGACCTGGTTCCCCCTTGCACGAAGGATGATTGGATTACAATTCACTGCATGCTCGTTTCTTGGCTCATGAACACGATCGACTCGGAGGTAAAATCTATGTTATCAAACTATGATGATGCAAAACGATTGTGGGATGATTTGCATGAAAGATTTTGTCTTGTCAATGGTCCAAGAATACAACAACTAAAATCTGACATAAATCGCTGTGAGCAGACCAAAACTATGCCCATTGCGGTTTATTTCAGCAAACTGACTATGTTGTGGGATGAATTAGATAAACACGAACCCTTAATCTCTTGCAAGTGTGGCAGGTGTACTTGTGGTGTAGGTAAACAACATGCGGAAAGGCGTGAGAGAGATCGATTGCATCAATTTTTGCTTGGTTTGGTTTCCGAATATTATGCCTCCCTGCGTTCTATTCTCTTGTCTCAAGACCCCCTGCCATCACTAAATAGAGCTTTCCAAACAATAGCTCAAGAGGAAAGAGTTAGGGGGATAGCACGCATTAAAGACGAGGCATTTGAAGTTGCGGGCTTTGCGGTACGTATGGACAATCGTTCCAAACCACGCCTTACTCGCGCCGAGAAGGCTTCCCTGGTCTGCTCACACTGCCACAAGACGGGTCATACCGACACCACCTGCTTTGAGCTGCACGACACTCCAGATTGGTTCATTGAGAAGTATGGGGCTAAAAGTGCGACGAAGGGGGCTGCACCAGTTGCTGCTGCACGTGGCCGCGAACACGTCAAGGCCAACAAGGCCACATCTGACCAGGCCCTGATCGCACCGCCAGGATCTTCATCGGCTGCACCTCTACCAGGTTTTTCTGCCGAACAATGGCAGGCTCTCATGGCTGCTTTCGGCACTCCTCACCCTTCCCCTCATCGGTTGAACGGTAAGTGGATTATTGACACTGGGTGCTCCAATCATGTTACGGGAGATTTGTCGTATTTGTCGGATTTAAGAAATGTGACTCCCTGCTCTGTTGGCCTCCCGGATGGTCAGAGTGTTGTTGCCTTGAAGGAAGGACTTGTCAAACTTACTGACAAAATTATCCTTAACCATGTTCTTTATGTTCCAAAATTAAATTGTAATTTAATTTCGGCTTCACAATTGAGTGATGATATAAACTGTGAATTCATAACTAACTCAGACTTGTGTGCTATCCAGGACCGACACACGAGGGAGGTGATTGGAACGGGTGACAGAAGGGATGGACTATACTACTTACGGGAGGAGACAAAGGTACAAGCAGTTTCAGTTAATCCTTCTACTTCTTTGGAGCTTTGGCATCGCAGATTGGGTCATCCTTCTGAGAAAGTGGTGAAGTTGCTTCCTTTTTTCAGCAATTCTAGTGGTAACTTGAATAAAGCATGTGAAATTTGTCACCGTGCTAAACATTCTAGGGATAGTTTTCAGTTAAGTGATAATAAATCTACTCGAATTTTCGAGTTAGTACATTGTGATTTATGGGGGCCATATGATACACCCTCGTCTTGTGGGGCTCGCTATTTTTTGACATTAGTGGATGACTTCTCCCGCACTGTATGGATCTATCTGTTAGTTGATAAAACGGAGGTTTTTAAAATGTTTATGTCCTTTATAGCTATGATTGATAGACAATTTTCTCAGAAATTGAAGATTGTTCGTAGTGATAATGGTACTGAATTTAATTGCCTTAAGGATTATTTTTTGGCCAATGGAATTCTGTTTCAAACTTCTTGTGTGGGGACTCCTCAACAAAATGGCCGAGTAGAAAGGAAACATAAACACATTTTGAATGTTGCTCGGGCACTACGATTTCAGGGTGGTTTACCGCTTTATTTTTGGGGGGAATGTGCCCTTGCCGCTGCTCATATAATCAATCGGACACCTTCTAGTATTCTTGGCAATAAAACTCCATATGAAGTCTTATTTGGTGATCAGCCTTCCTTTGGTGAATTGCGTGTTTTCGGTTCTCTGTGCTTCGCCCATAATCAGAAGGCAAAGGGTGATAAGTTTGCCAGTAGGAGTCGTAAATGTGTATTTGTGGGATATCCGTTGGCAAGAAAGGTTGGTATTTGTTTGATTTGGACAAGCAAGATTTTTTTGTGTCCAGGGATGTCACGTTTTATGAGAATGTGTTCCCATAAATTGATGTTGAGGCTACTAATTTTGCTGCTCGCAATGACATTCATGGTAATCTGCATGACGGGGTGGCTGTGGATCTTCCAGATTTTTTAGAAAATGATGAGGAGGTGCAGCCAGTACGCCCTCCCACGCCCAGGGGTGCTCCAGACCCGCAGCCGCAGTCCACCACACAGCTGCAGCCGCCACCACAGGCCGCCACACCGTCCACACCTAGGCCTGCTCCAGCTCAGCAGCCGCGAGCCATACCACAGCCCACCGCCACGCCGTTGCAGCCCGTGCTCCCTGCACCGCAACCACAGGTGTTGCCTATGCCTTCTCATACGGATGATTCAGGGGGGGCAGTGTCGGGAGATGCTCCGCCAAGTGAGCATTTAGGTCGTGGCTTTCGGGAAAAGTATTCTTTGGTTAAGCTACGTGACTTTGTTACACACACTACGGTGAAGAAAAATAGTCCATCCTCCGCTTCACCTGCTTCTACATCTTCACCTCCCTCAGGTACACCTTATCCTATAGCACATTATGTTAGTTGTGACAGTTTTTCTGTGAAACACCGAAATTTTATTGCAGCTATTACAGCTGGAAGAGAGCCACAGTCTTTTAAGGAGGCTGTAAAAGATGCAGGGTGGCGTGTCGCTATGCAAGCAGAGATGCGGGCCTTGGAAGAAAATGGGACGTGGACTATGGAAAAGTTGCCTTCAGGGAAGAAGGCTCTTGGTAGTCAATGGTTGTATAAGATAAAGTACAAATCTGATGCTAGTATTGAGCGATTGAAGGCTCGTTTGGTTGTTTTCGGTAATCATCAGACCGAAGGGATAGATTATGACGAGACATTCGCTCCAGTGGCAAAAATGACTACTGTTCGCGCATTCCTTGCAATTGCGGCTTCTAAAAATTGGGAGTTGCATCAGATGGATGTACACAATGCTTTCCTGCACGGGGATCTAGATGAGGAGGTCTATATGAAGCTCCCTCCTGGCTTTACCTCTGATGAACCTGGTTTGGTGTGTCGGTTGCGTAAATCTCTATATGGATTGAAACAGGCTCCTAGATGCTGGTTTGCTAAGCTCGTGTCAGCTTTAAAAGGGTATGGTTTTTTACAGTCATATTCTGATTATTCCCTTTTTACTTATAAGAAGGGGCCGGTTCAAATTAATGTGCTCGTGTATGTTGATGATTTAATACTCTCTGGAAATGATTCTGCTGCTTTGGATCTGTTTAAAAGCTACATTGGCTCCTGTTTTCATATGAAGGACCTCGGGGTCTTTAAATACTTCCTTGGTATTGAGGTTGCCTGCAGCTCTGCAGGGTTGTTTCTTTGTCAACGTAAATATGCACTTGATATTATTTCGGAGGTGGGTCTCTTGGGTTCGAAGCCTGCTATGTCTCCGATCGAACAAAACCATCAACTAGCGCGTGCCACAGGTTCTCTTCTCTCGGATCCTGAGTCTTATAGGCGTCTGGTGGGGCGTTTGGTCTATTTGGCGGTCACACGTCCTGATTTGACGTACTCGGTTCATGTGCTATCTCAATTTATGCAGCAACCACGACAGGAGCATTGGGACGCTGCATTGCGCGTTGTCCGCTATTTAAAAGGTACTCCAGGTTACGGTATTCTCCTGTGCTCGGATAGTGACTTGACTTTGCAAGGTTGGTGTGATTCTGATTGGGCTGCTTGCCCTATTACTCGGAGGTCCCTGACGGGGTGGTTGGTGTTTTTGGGCCATTCTCCGATTGCTTGGAAAACTAAGAAGCAACATACGGTTTCTCGTTCTTCGGCTGAGGCGGAATATCGCTCTATGGCCGCCATAACGTGTGAGTTGAAATGGTTGAAAGGTTTATTATTGAGTTTAGGGGTACTTCATCCCAAGGCCGTTCCCCTCTTTTGTGATAGTCAGTCTGCCATATACATTGCGCAAAACCCCGTCTTCCATGAACGTACGAAGCATATTGAAGTTGATTGTCACTTCGTTCGTGATGCCATTCAGGATGGTCTTATTGCTCCTTCTTATGTGCCGACGACTGATCAGTTGGTAGACATTTTCACAAAGGCTTTGGGCAAATCGCAGTTCGATTATCTCCTTGGCAAGTTGGGCATTCTTAACCCTCATGCTCCAACTTGAGGGGGGGTATTAGGAAATACATTCTATTGTTAGGAAAATATTTTCCAGTATTAGGAAATACATCCTATTATTAGGAAAATATCTTCCAGTATTAGGAAATACATTCTATTGTTAGGAAAATATATTTTAGCATATTGTATTGCAAGTTTTATGGGGTTAGAAAACTTTCCGATGCCTAGTGATTTGTTTCCTTGGTTTGGGAGGTTTCTTAGTGTATGGTGGTTCCTATTGTATTTTGACTACAGTATTTATATTGCTGATGAATGAATGAGAGAACACAATTTGGCCTTAAACTTATCAAGTAGATATACTATTTAAAAAGAACACAGTTTCCATGCAGTTAACCTTAGGCATGGATGCGGGTTTGTGCCATCCAATCAACTTATAACACACATCTCGAAAATATTGTGAATCCCTTACATAAGGATGCATGGATACAGACACGTGTCGTGTCGGATACGGACACAACATGCTGACTCGACAACTTACAAAAAACTGGGACTCGAGGACATGTCGACACGTCATACTATTTTTTAATGCCATTTATCCTAACTAAACTTTCCAACAAAAAATATATCCTAATTCGATTGCAGAAGCGATCAAACTTAGGGTTGAATGAAAATGTGCACACAAACACACATTTTCATTTTCAAATATATCCATACCATCAGTTATAGTTCTAAGGTTGATTAACAAATTCATTTTCAAACATACATGGAGTACAAAAATTTCCAGGCAATCTTCCTAAATCTCATTTTCTTTGTTGACAGTCTCAAGTCCACACAACACACTATTGATCGAAGTTTCATTCTACCAAATACTTAGTTAAACATAACCATCGTTTTTATGGGTGCTAAAGATTTGTTTCACAATTTCTGTTATGAGTCTTGATTTGAACTACTAAACACTATTTTTTAAGAATCAACTTAAGTGATTTGTTAGGTAATTTCGGCTATAACTTTGGGATGTTTAAGGTGACCTATGATGCAAATATCCTGGGTTTTCATAGCTTTGTTTTGGGGTGTAGGGGGTTCCTCGATGTTGTTTGAAAGAAAATCTTGGTTGGAACTAAGAAAAAAAATTCAAGTTGACTTCATCAAGTTTTGAAGTGGAATCCCATCAAATACCTACCTCATGCTCAGCCTTTAGTTGGATTTAATTAAGATTTTATTTTCTCTTATTTTATATTGATTTCACTGAAGTAGACATCTCTTTTGTCATTGACAGGGAGTGTGTGTTGTTTATTTAGAAAGGCAAGGGCCTACATTCTTCTTCCACACACATGGTGAATTTATTTAATTATAGAATCTCCAATGAAATGCTAACCACATTTGAAATTTCCAGTGTGATGTGGTACCCGTAGTTTGAAGAAGACGATATAAATATCGTCGGGGATGCGAAGAGACGAAGGAGATGCGTTAAGAAGAAATTGTAATAATAACAAAGGGGTTTGAGGAATAAAATTGTTTATTTGATTGCTTGGAAAAGATGTCCCTTACATGTTGATATCCCTCTCTATTTATACTACTCAAAGCTAAATAACCAACTTTGACAAGGAGTTGGAAAAGAAAGAAAAATTAGAAATCCTACTTATAAAATAGAAGTTCCTATTTTGTCAAACTTCCTAAAACTATTGAGTTGATAAAATAGGAGTTCCTATTTTTTCGAACTTCCTAAAATTGTTGATGTGATAAATAGGAGTTCTATTTTGTCATACTTCCTAAAACTGGATTTCCTAAAACTGTTGATGTGATAAAATAGGAGTTCCTATTTTTTCATAATTCCTAAAACTGGATTTCCTAAAACTGTTGTCCTGCATCAGGCTCCCCTTCTTTAGAAAAACTCGTCCTCGAGTTGTTATCACCTACCATGGCCTCAGTATCGTCATGAAACGTAAAAATTTCTTGAACATTGTTGGAGATATGCCATTCAGCAGGAAGATCAATAACATATGCATTGTCATTTATTTTCTTCAAAATCTGGAAAGGGCCATATGTCTTCATCTTTGTCTTGTTGTAAGTTCCCACGGGAAATCGTTCTTTGCGAAGATGAATCATGACTAACTCTCCATCTTTGAATTCTTTAAAACGCCTATGTTTATCGGCATCTTCTTTGTACCTGGCATTAGACTCTGCAAGCTTTGATTTTACCTCATGATGGATTTGAAAAGCTTTATCCACCATATTGTCAGCCTTGGCATGAGAATCCCGAAGCTTTGGAAGTACTATGAGATCAAGAACATGATGGAGCACTTTAGAATAGACAATTTCAAAAGGCGTCTTGCCAGTAGAACGATTCACTGAAGTATTGAAAGCAAATTCCATATGTGGAAGAAGAATATCCCATTGTTTTTCCTTGTCGCCGATCTTTGCTCTAATCAAATTTCCTAAAGAACGATTCACAACCTCTGTTTGTCCATCGGTTTGAGGATGACAAGTAATGTTAAACTGTAATGTAGTCCCCAAACGCATCCAAAGCGATTTCCAAAAGTAACTCAAAAAGTTTGTATCGCTGTCAGAAGTTATTGACTTGGGAACACCATGTAAACGAACCACTTCTTTGAAAAACAAGTATGCGATATGGGAAGCATCTGTGGTCTTCCATTGTTTTGAAAGCTGCGATATGGCATAACAAGCCACTCATATAATCCTTCCTTTGTTTTGAAAGCTGTTTTCCATTCATCCCCTTCACGAATACGGATTTGATGATATCCACTACGTAAATCAAGTTTAGTGAAAATTTTAGAACCAGTAAGCATATCGATCATGTCATCTATCCGTGGAATCGAAAATCTATACGGGATGGTAATTCTGTTCAAAGCGCGACAATCAATACACATTCTCCATCCACCATCCTTCTTTTCGACCAAAAACGCTGGACTAGCACAAGGACTTTTGCTATATCGAATCAAACCTTTAGCCAACAAATCTTCTACCTGGCCTTGCAAAATATCATGTTCTTTTGGACTCAACCGGTAGTGTGCGTGATTTGGTAATGAAGCTCCCGGTATGAAATCGATTTGATGTTGAAGGTCACGTAAAGGAGGCAAAGTAGCAGGCAATTCATCAGGAAATAAAGCACCGAATTGATTTAATAAGGGTTGTACCTGCGAAGGAACTTCTACTAGAGGTTTGTTGTCTTCATGAGAACTCAACGTGTGGACTGTATGTAATTGATGAGCAATAGTAGCCACCAAAGCACCTGTGTGTCCGTCACTATGCTCTTTCACAACCGAGGAAGACTTGGAAGGATGTAGAACCTTTCGTTTCCCATCCTTGTAAAAAGTGTAAGTATTCTCATAGCAATTGTGAACTGCACGAACATCATACTGCCAAGGGCGACCAAGAAGAAGATGTGTAGCACTCATGTTGATTACATCACAAAGCACCGTATCCTCAAAATTTGGAAAAGAGAATTTCACCATGCATTGATGAGTAATTTGCTGAGATGAAGAACTATTAACCCAACCAACTTGATAAGGACGAGGATGCGGTGTCACCGGCAAATCTAACCCTTGCGCCACATTGGACGCAATGTAATTGTCAACACTTCCACTATCCATAATCATATCACACACCTTCCCTCCTATCAAACACTTTGACCGAAAGATACTATGGCGTTGTGAAAAGCACGGTTCGGTAAGTAACAAAGGACGTATCATACCATAAAGTGATCACCATAAGCTTCGAAAACATCATCGGTGTCGTTACGTGCACTGTCATCTTCATACGGTCCTTCTTCGTCAACGTGAGGTTCATCACTAATGAGGCCATTAAACCTGCGGCAGTCACTGGATGTATGACCGAATTGCTGACACTTGTTGCACTTATCTCCACGAAACTTCGAATACTCCCCTAGCGTATGTCGTTGTGGAACAAGTTGAGTTCTAGATGGAAATCGAACATTGGACTGTTTGTGTGGGTTAGGGGGGAAAAATGGGGTTGTGTTCTTGTCTTGAGGAGTGGGGAGTATAGGTGTATTTTGTTTGGGAGAGGAGATTGGGATCGAGTAAAATTGGGACTTTCTTGTTGTGGAAAAGGAGAATTGTGAAATTCTGCATGAGAAGCAGAATTGGAATAAGATGGATTATAAGATGACGACCTTTGATAGGTGTTGGAGTAATTAGAATTGGATGGTCGGTAATTGGTTGGGGTTCGAGTTGATTGTCGGAATGGTGGAGCTCTAGAAGAATGCGTGACCCTACGTTCGATAGTCAAAGCTTGTTGAATAGCTTCAACCATTGTATAGACTGATTGTGTCATCCCATATTGAATTAACCGATTCAAGCCTTCGGTAAATCGAGGATACCAACTGCTCCTCTGATTCATGAAGTTGATTTCTAGCCACAAATTGTAAAATTCTGAGACATAATCTTCAACCGAATTTGTTCCTTGCTGGCAATTCTGAAGTTTGACAAAAAGTTGTTGTTTAAAATCCCGTGGTAAAAACTTCTCGCGAATCAATTTCCTCATTCTCTCCCAAGTACGAATTGGTGTTACCACTTTTTGAACGATCTTCACATAGTTTTTCCCACCAGGCGGCGGCTCCTCCCTTGAGCTTGTAAGCAACAAGTTTCACCTTAGAATGATCCGGAACTTCCATAAATTGGGAAGAAAGCTTCGACCTCATAGAACCAATCCAATAACGCTTCAATTTTGAAATTCCCGGTGAAATTCGGAATATCCGCTTTTAACTTGTATTCGGTAGAGCACCATACGGACTCTGACCCGATCTGAGACGTCTATCATCCGTCCATCGCTTTTCTTGTTCATCCTCGATTGAATCATCATCTTCACTATCGATCTGAAAAACCGAAGTCTTCCTTTTTGGCAAGTCGATAAACTTTCATGTTGATGTTTGGTACCTGGAACTCCTTCATGATTTCTTTCGGAATATCGTTATTGTGCTCGAAAGAATTCTTGTCATTGTCGCCGGATGGAAGTTGCAAAATCGATTTTACCGGTCATCAGTTAACAACCTTTTTCTTTCACGTTGATGAACAAACACCTTGTCTTCCATATTGAGAAGCTTCAGAAGCGATGCTAGCTGATTTTGAATACCATTGAGGTCGGCTTGTAACGGTGCAATTTTGGTATCCATTGACACCCTCAAATCTTCCGAAAGTTTTGCAAGTTTTGCATCTATGGTTTCCATTAGTGATTTCTTCCATTGTTGGTGAGGTGAAAATGGGTGGATGGTTTTTTTTTTTTTTTTTTTGAGGATGTGTTGCGGAAGCGGAAAAAAAATCGATTTCGAGGTAAGAACCTCAAAATTCACTGGCTTTGATACCAATTGATGTGGTACCCGTAGTTTGAAGAAGACGATATAAATATCGTCGGGATGCGAAGAGACGAAGGAGATGCGTTAAGAAGAAATTGTAATAATAACAAAGGGTTTGAGGAATAAAATTGTTTATTTGATTGCTTAGAAAAGATGTCCATTACATGTTGATATCCCTCTCTATTTATACTACTCAAAGCTAAATAACCAACTTTGACAAGGAGTTGGAAAAGAAAGAAAAATTAGAAATCCTACTTATAAAATAGAAGTTTCCTATTTTGTCAAACTTCCTAAACTATTGAGTTGATAAAATAGGAGTTCCTATTTTTCGAACTTCCTAAAATTGTTGATGTGATAAAATAGGAGTTCTTATTTTGTCATACTTCCTAAAACTGGATTTCCTAAAACTGTTGATGTGATAAAATAGGAGTTCCTATTTTTTCATAATTCCTAAAACTGGATTTCCTAAAACTGTTGTCCTGCATCACAGTGAATATCTTTTAATCAAGGATTCATTTGAGCAACATGATGCCCAATCTGAGTTTAGATTTGGCACTTTCCATCCTACTTGAAGAGTGATTATGTCGTGACAACAAATGCAGTCTGGGGCACAACATATGTCCGCGCAGCAAAGCAATTCATGAAGTTGTATTGCCACTTGTATGGTCATGATGCGCTTGAAACGACCCACACCATATTTACCCCCACATACTAACTTTAAATTTTTACAGTACCAACACAATTACAATGACTAATATGTTAAATTGTCATATAACTTCAAAAATTTAAGCTAATAAAGGCAAATCTAAGAATACGACAAGTGATCTGGGGTGTATGTGAAGGGTGAAGTGGACAAGTAATTTTCCAAAGATAAACAGTTTGGTGCAGGAGACACATCTGATTAGACTGGTTCTCAATAATTTTCATTTTTATTAGCATGCTTTACACTTCTTTCTTCTTTTAGTAGCACACTTTGTTCTGTCCATTAGTTTGTGAATTAAACATGATATTAGCTTTATCTCATCTACTATGACTAAGAGAGAAAAGTGCAAGGAACCTTAATATTCAAACAGATACTTTTAACAATAAGCTTACATCATGTCTTATTAGTTTATACTCAAAAATTGTAGGTTAACAACAAACCATATTTATACCATCCCAATCAACTTATAACACACATCTCGAAAATATTGTGGGATCCCTTACATAAGGATGCATGGATACAGACACGTGTCGTGTCGGATACAGACAACGACATGCTGACTCGACAACTTACCAAAAATTGGGACTCGAGGACACGTAGACATGTCATACTATTTTTTAATGCCATGTATCCTAACTAACTTTCCAACAAAAAATATAATCCTAATTCGATTGCAGAAGCGATCAAACTTAGTGTTGAATGAAAATGTGCACACACACACATTTTCATTTTCAAATATATCCATACCATCAGTTACAGTTCTAAGGTTGATTAACAAATTCATTTTCAAACATACATGGAGTACAAAATTTCCAGGCCAATCTTCCTAAATCTCATTTCTTTGACACTATTGAAGTTGTCATTCTACCCAATACTTAGTTAAACATAACCATCGTTTTTAAGGGTGCTAAAGATTTGTTTCACAATTTCTTGTTATGAGTCTTGATTTGAACTACTAAACACCACTTTTTTAACAATCAACTTAAGTGATTTGTTAGGTAATTTCCGTTATATAACTTTAGGATGTTTAAGGTGACCTATGATGCAAATATCCTGGGTTTTCATAGCTTTGTTTTTAACAATCAACTTAAGTGATTTGTTAGTTGGATTTAATTAAGATTTTATTTTCTCTTATTTTATATTGATTTCACATGAAGTAGACATCTCTTTTGTCATTGACAGGGAGTGTGTGTTGTTTATTTAGAAAGGCAAGGGCCTACATTTTTCTTCCACACACATGGTGAACTTACTTAATTATAAAATCTCCAAATGAAATGCTAAACCACATTTGAAATTTCCATGATATTTTTAAAAGATTATCTAGGGTTAAAGAGAGAGAGGAGGGTGGTTGAACTTGAATCTGTCTAACTTGAGATTCAGGCAGGATTAGCAAAACCTGGCTTGGGTTCGGTTTAGTTATTTGTATTATATCAGACCTTAAGCAGTTCAGATTGATGCATACAAGTAGAGTGACCGACCTTAGCAACTTGATAAACTAGGTTGACCTGACTAATCCAGGACTCATTTGAGCAACATGATGCCCAATCTGAGTTTGGATTTGACAGACATGGGCAAACTTTCCATCCTGCCAACTTGAAGAGTGATTAGTCGGGACAACAAATGCAGTCTCGGGCCACAACATATGATTGCGCAGCAAAAGCAATTCATGAGTTGTATTGCCACTTGTATGGTCGTGATGCGCCAGAAACAACCCACACCATATTTACCCCCACATACCTAACTTTAAATTTTTACAGTACCAACACATTACAATGACTAATATGTTAAATTGTCGATAACTCAAAAGTTTAAGCTAATAAAGCAAATCTAAGAATACGACTATAAGACAAGTGATCTGGGGTGTATGTGAAGGGTGAAGTGGACAAGTAGTTTTCTAAAGATAAACAGTTTGGTGCAGGGGCCACATCTGATTAGACTGTTCTCAACTTCACTACATTTTCAATAATTTCCATTTTATTAGCATTCTTTACACAGTTCTTTTCATTCTTTAGTAGCACACTTTGTTCTGTCAATTAGTTCGTGATTAAACATATATTAGCTTATCTCATCTACTATGACTAAGGAGAGAAAGTGGCAGGAAACCTAATAATCAAACAGACACTTTAACAATAAGCTTACATCATGTCTTATTAGTTTAATACTCAAAATTGTAGTCTAACAACAAACCATATTTATACCATGATCTAGGTTAATATGATCTTATGTGTTTGTTGCACTAGAAGTGGATTAGCAATGAAGAAGCAACCTTTTTATCTCATGATTATGTGTTGTTTTCTCTCAATTTCTACTACTACACAGCCAAAGCTCACGATGTCATCAAGGGCCGATGAGAAGGCCACCACGACGCTATTCCAATGTAGGAGTCATTCTTAATTTTGAACTCGAAGTTGGGGAAGGTGGTGAAAAGCTGCATTGCAATGCTGTCTCCGACTTCTACGGCATCCACGGTGATTATAGTACTAGGCTGTGCTTCATGTAAGGAATTCTAAAAGGTGATGTGGTTGGTGCAACATTGGAAGGTATGTTCACATCCTATTATTTGAAGAATCTAGTTCATGAATACTACTGAATATTCCAAGGACGTCATCTAAGAGCATCTCCAATCTATGGTATCCGGGATGCCTAGGTGCACTACGTAGGGCAATTTCATGACCTCACCACTTGGCCCAGCTCAGGCGTCGCCAAAATTTGTGTAGTCTTAAGCTGTAATCTAGGCGCTGGCCTGCTTTCTACATATTTTCTTAATCATTTTTTATTTATTTTTGCATTGGGTTTTTTTTTTTTTTTTTTTGAAAGGCAAGCAGGTTTTTATAGGATCCCAGAACCCATAAAGATGCGCAAGCTGGGTTTGAACCCATGACAAACCCCATGACCTAGTGGTACCATCCGCCAAGCTCTAACCGTTGAGCTGTCATCCATTGACTATTTTTTTTTTGAAAGGCAAACAAGGTTTTTATAGAATCTCAGACCCATAAAGATGCCGCAAGCTGGGTTTGAACTCATGACCTAGTGATACATTCTGTCAAGCTCTATTGTTAGAGGCTGTCATGCCATTGACTATTTTTTGCATTGGCTTATTGCCTTTTTTGAACTTGTTTTTGTGTTTGCTATTGAATTATGAACTTGACGTGATGGTTTGATTTTCATGTTTTTAGTAAAATTAAAGGAAAATTCTAAATGGCGAGGAAACGGGCGAGGGGGCGAGTGTCACCGCTCATTCCCCTCGAAATGCGTGTTGATGTCCTCAAGATGCACAATTGTGCGAATCTCGAGGGAGATGAGTGGTAATACCCACCCCCTCGCTCATTTCCTCACTTTGCCCTGCCTAATGCCTGGGACTGCATAGTCTCCAACCATATCTTGCAAATTCATTCACACACACACACACAAAAATAACAAAAAAAAAATAGTGTATCAAGCTTTTCTTTTTTAAATTCAAACAAACGTACCTTATATCAAGCACAAGATGAAAGGCACATAGTTTTTAATTACAACAAAAAATTTAAAAATAAATCTTCCCCATACACACAAAAAACCTAAAAATGACTATTTTTTTGTCCCTCCCCTGAACCCTCTTTTCTATACATTAGTTTTATGCCCAAAACATTTATAGAGGACATGCTTAATAGTTGACAGAGACAATTATCTTTTGTATAAAATTGAACCTTGAATCTGGTTGCCTAGAGCCTCTAGGCCTTTAAGCGGTCCTATATTAACGAAATAATATAAGGGTATACATGGGTCATGGCTTATGCAAATGTTGTGCAATAGCATGGTTAAGACTTTAAGAGTATCTACAGTAAAACCATTTTATTTATTTAATTAATTTTGAAGTTTTATTGTTATTATTATTGTTAATTTCAGTCTCCTAATTTAAGAACTATTTCGAGAGAATATTTTAGCATGTAAAGAAAAAATGTAAATATTTCATTGATACATGAAATATATATAATGAATTTCGAGGGTATATGAAATATGTAAAAAAAATGTAAGTCACATTGAATGAAGTCTAAATATCAATAAATGAAACAAACATGAAATTAATACATAATTAGAAAATCAAGGGTGGTTTCAAAAATCAATATATAAGGATAATTAGAAAATCAGGGAGGTGATTTCAAAAATCAATAAATAAAAAAAAAACCCGAAATTTTTAGAAAATACCCTAAAAAAATGCAATTTTTTGGTAGCTGGTTTTGTATTTTATGAAAAAAGGAAATTTTATGAAAGAAACCCAAAATTTATGAAAAAAACCTAAAATTTACGAAAAAAACCTCAATTTTTAAAAAACCCTCGAAAAAAAATGTAAGCTTTTCTTTTGCCCTTTTTCTTTTCGTAATTCAAAACAAAAAGAAATCTCATTCCTTGATTTCAGGTCAACATAACCAAAATAAGATCGTACGGGTAGTAATAATTAATATTATTATTAATGTTATTCTTTTTCTAAGAGCATTACACCCTCAATATGCCTCTAAACACCTTCATAACGAGTGGCATAATTTAAAATAGGGGTGGTTGTGTCACCGCTAAATGCCTCTAGTTGACAGTTAGGAGGTGGTAGTAGCCTTCCACTTCTCTAACATAGCTCTTATTTTCGCCAGTACTCTAAAAAAATAATTTCCAGTATTCCGAGAGGACCAAACATCATGTCGAACTAAAACTTATACACAACATAACATATATAGTACAATGATTCAATCAGTGTAAGACACAACAAGAGGGTGTTTTTCATACCAATGTTTTGCACTTGAATCAGGGATCAGCGTATTGAATCTGATTTTCTAAACAAATTTACTTGAATTATGGCGGGTTCTTCATATTCTGTTTCGTAGTTTCTCTAGGACTAATTGAATTCAGTTGTATCAGATTCATTACAGTAAATAATAGTTGTAATCAGTTGTATATTTTAAGTTATAGCAACCCCAAAAGAAGTGGGGAAACAAGTTAAGATGAAGATTCCGGATTGGGTCACTTGAATGGATTATGGAACATCTCATTAATTTTAAAATTTTAAATTACTACTTGTAGCACCCACTAGTACCACAGATACTGTTCCACTTAGCCAACCCATTGAGGTGTGGGGTTTTAGCTCAAACAATGAAGTAGTAGCAGTGTTCGAACCCAGACTTGTAGTTTGATCGATGACAAGTTTCACTACTCGGCGGTAGCTCACATAATTACTTTTTTTTTCTTTTAAGAACCAGAAGTTCCATCATTACTTTTCATAAAATGTGAACAGTAGGTTTCTAAATGATTTAGATGGAAAAGTAATTATTGCAAATTTGGCCTCAGGGCAGAATGGCATGAACATCAGTATTTTGCTTCAAAATAATTGAAACAGGATTATCGTTTTACTATAATTTCGCTTTGATGTAATTTAAAGAGAAGGCAAAAAACTGTCCCCATAGTGAACTCAGGTAGTTATACGCTTCTATGCACTGTTTTTTCAGGTTTCCATTAGCAGATTATTATTGAATAAATCGTATTTGTGAGGTTTTATAACTTGAACTGGTGAAAACTATGGAATTAAATTTTTTATATGTTTAATGATATTCATATTGTCATACTAACCCTGAGAAAGAAGTAATTAAATCCATTATTGGCAGCTGTGGACTTGATACAAAATGTTGGAGTACAAGCAATCATAGGCCCAGAGACATCGGAAGAAGCAGAATTTTTGGCTTACATGGGAACAAATATCAGATTCCAATAATATCTTTTGCAGAAATAATCAGTCCTTTCCCTTTTACACAATTCCCTTATTTTGTTCAAATAGCCAAAAGTGATTCATCTCAAGTTAAGGCCATTGCTGCCATTGTCGAAGCTTATGAATGGAAGGAAGTAGTGGTCATCCATGATGATAGCCAAAGTGGAACTGCAGTCGTCCCATATTTTATTGATGCTTTTCAAGAGACAGGTGTGGTAATACATTCAAGAAGTGTGTTACCTTGTAGTGCAAATGAAACATTAATTAAGGGCACTTTGCACAAGTTAAGTAGCACAAAGATGAGGATCGCTGTTGTTCATTATCTTTCTCTCTTGCTATTCGCTTTTTCTCAAGTGTCAATGAGCTGGGAATGATGCGAGCTGGATATGTCTGGATTCTCACAAGTGATGTCACTGATCTATTGGGCTATATGGACAACTCTATTCTTAATTCCATGGAAGGAGTTATAGGTGTGAGAACTCATGTGCCACCCTCTAAAGCTCTTCGGAGGTTCAAATGTCGGTGGAGAAGGCAATCTATGAAAGAAAACCACAAACCTAGGACATCTGAGCTTAATGTGCATGCATTGTGGGCCTATGATACAATGTTCATTATGGCAATGGCTGCTGATGCAGTTAATTCTCATTTGGTTGGGAATTCACAGTTAGTGTTTGATAGCCATACAACAAGAAACGTTACCACCTTAGTCAACATGGGTATCTCACCAGTGGGTTCCTTATTGTTGCAGCGTATCCTGGGAACTCTTTTCAATGGCTTAAGCGGTGAGATTCAGTTGGTGGATGGACGGTTAAAGTCTTCAGTTTTTGAGATAGTTAACATTGTGAAAAGAAGAAGCCGGATAGTAGGATATTGGACACTAAGAGCTGGTGTTTCCCGAAGCCTTAGTTTAAAAGACTCGGAAAAGCACTATTCTGCAAATAAGAAAAATCTCTGTGTTGTTTCTTGGCCTGGAGGATCAATTTCTGTTCCGAGCACTGCAACATTAGTGATTGGGGTCCCAATCAAATCTGGTTTTCTCGAGTTCATGAATGTGACTCGTGATCCCAATAATAATTCGTTCGTTGTGAATGGTTTCTCAAAGGATGTTTTGATGCCGTGATGCAGAAGTTTCCATATCAGTATGATTATGTCCCATTCAATGGAAGTTACAGTGATCTTTGTCAGCAAGTATTTTATAAGGTCAGTAATGTATTTGATGCATTAATATTCTATACTGTATTTATGCTCATTCATATGTCCCTAGTGTGACCTAGGACTGAATATAGATAGTATGAACTCTTACGAAGACATACGGACATCTTGAAGCATGATAATTGCGACAGATTTTATTCAAATCTCCTTTGCCAAACTCCTTGGTTATAGTTATGTAAGGAGGAAATGGACATATTTGATGCTCTGTTATGGTTATAAACTGTCCGATAAGTTCTCTGCATGAATTTGATTCGAAACCCCATCCAATAATGGACATGTGTTTGACATGTGGGATATCTCACCAACTTGAACACGACGAGGTTTGAAAAAAAAATGTCAGTTGTTATATAGATTTTTTTTTTTTTTTTAATTTTTAAATAAGAACATCCATTTTATTCATATAAAAAACCACGCCCGAAGGCTACATGACTGACCCAATAGGGTTAACTAAAAAGCCGAAACAAAGCCTCACAAAAGATAGGAAGCACCAATCAATCTTTGTACCTTTTGGTTTCTGTCCTCGTTCTATTGGATTTACGGGGACAAATGCTGATATCTTTGGTGTGGCGCCTCTTATTCATCTTTCCGTCTGACATAGCCCCTAAAGCCAAATCACTGTTCGCTACCTGTGGATCAAGCTCAGGTTCTGAGTTGACGTCATCACTATCCTCACTAGAACTTTCGAGTATACTGAGGTAATAAGTCGGCGGTCGAAGTAACCTATTTTCTCTGAACAAAGATATAGCCTGATTCAAATTGTCTCCGACTCTTTTATAATCCGGGGAGGATTTGATATCATATTTGTCAAAATGTCTCTTTAACCTGAGCAGAGACTGCAAATCATCTTCCGAATATTCCTGCACTTGCTGACCCTGTATAGCATCCCCTAGCTCTGTGCTAGTAGCACCGATAAATGGGTTGCAGGGCGCTGGCTGAGGCGAAGCCTCAACCCCTGTCTTGGTACAGGGCGTAGTCTGGGGCGAGGCCACTTCCACTGCCTTGGTGTGGGGCGCTGGCTGAGGCGAGACGCTGTTCTCTGGTGTGGTGCATGGCGCGGCAATGGCGCAGGTCACGTCCACAGCCTTGGTGGATGGCGCTGGCTTGGGCGAGACCATGGCCTTTGGCTGAGGAGAAATCATGGCCCCTCTTGAAAGGTAGAGCACTGGCTTCTGCGACTCTGAAACGGTCTGCCCAATTTGAGTTTCACATGTGAAATCATTCGTCACAATTTGCGACGCTGCACTTTGAATAGAAGGATTGTCCTTTGTTTCCGGATTTATCTCATCTTCGTGTAGGGGTAACTTTTGTTGTTGTCCAAGAACATTATCAATTTCTGAAGTTGTATACCCCGCCTCTAGTAGGCATTCCTCCGTAGACTCATGCTGGACCCCGGTTTTAGCATGCTCTAATTTGTGACCCGCTATTTGTAATTCCGCTGTAGGACCTTCATCTTGCTCAATATTCTCTATCAATGCCTCAAATGTGTTGGACAAATCCACCTTTACCGGATCAGTGGCCACCTGCTTTCTATCCCCGACTCCCTCCGAAATCTCCTCGCCTGTGCTTTTTTTTTGTGCCACTCGCACCCACTTCCGAGTTCGAAGAATTTCCTTTTCTGATCACTAGAACATATTGTTGTCTGGTATTGTTACATTCAGTCTTTGATTTGGCTAACTTCTCAACATTACCTAGTTCTGAAACCCGGCCACCGCCCTTAATGCCTAGCTTCTTGCGACAAACACTTTCCTGATGCCCGAGCAAGGAACAAAAGTCACAATATTTGAAACCTGGATATTCTATCTTCTGCCAGAAACCTCTATTATTGGACCTATCAATCCAAACTCTGTTTGGTAATTTATTCGCCAAGGTCATCTCCACACACACTCGGGCAAAGCCCGGACGCGATAAACATCTAGTATGGTCATCCATTCTCAAATAATCACCAAAAGAATTGACAATTGCTTTTAAAATAGGGGGATGAAAAAGATGTAAAGGTAAGTTAGGCAACTCTACCCATAGTGGTACTGAGATGGGTCCTCCTTCAAGCTGAATCCATCATGCCAACGGAAAGCTTTGAAGCGAACACCACGAATCAAGAATGAATCCCGAGACAACACTTTTTTGGCTTCCTCCGCCGAGTGAAGACGAACTAACACATGTCGTTGATTGAGTAATCCAAGCGAGAAATCGCCCA
>QNQO01010215.1:0-15626 GCA_003290165.1 Berberis thunbergii
CAAGAAGTAACTTGTTTCAGTTACAGCTGACGACGGAAAAAGTTTTGGTGCAGAGTCAAAATGATGATCAAACAGTTAGATAAGATTGACCATCTTCGTATTGTTTCCAAAGAGGGGGTTCTAAAAGTAGAGAGGTGGAAGCTTTTCCCGCAGGCTTTAATAATGTATCCACCTGCACAAGTAGGAACATTTCCCACCAGAATAATGCTCTCAACCGATCTCAGCCTGTCCAATTCACTCATTTAGAAGACATGATTGATGTAATACTATCAAATTCCGAGTAACTGACCAGATTCAACACTCTCTTACTGATCCACCATTTTTGTACTATACTTGTCTTAGCATCAAAATTGAACGAAAAGATAGAATTTGTCTATTCTAACCAAAGTGCGTATTTAATCTGGTTACAAAGAGTTTGACATAACTAGAATAAAAATGTTTTTTTTTTTTGGATACTTGCTTCCTTTATTCTAATAAGTTGGCACTTCATCATTATCTTCTCTCTGTTAACTGTTGGTGTGTATTAATATTTTCTTCATCCTATTTATCAAGTATTCTCAACTATAATTAACGAAAGTCTCCGTGTACCATGAATCCTCGTTAAATTTTCCAAACCAAAACTCATCCTAGCTAGTTATATGAAACAATCAAACTTGGGTTAGTGAAAATTAAGCAGCGATGCACAGCTAACCCACCATTGGTCATAGTTCAAAAGTTGATCATTCAACAGAGATGTCTTGAGGGGTTTAAGCCTTTGTTGTTGTTGTTGTTGTTGTGAGTTCCCATTAGAGTACCTCTAATCTAAGTACATTAATCAATTAACCAATCCGTCAAAAGTCATAACTGAATACATTTTTATGGAAGCCTGGTTAAAGCACTGAAGGTCAAGAAAATATAGTGTTATCTCGAAGTTATATTTTACCAAATGTTTATTTAAAACTAATGGTCGTTTTTAAAGGTGTTAGGGGTTTGTTAGGTAGTTCCCTACTGTTAGCTTGATTTGAACAAGTAAACACCATTTTTAATAATCAAGTCAACTTGATCAGGTTGAAGTTGACCTCTCATTGGCTAGCTAATTTTCAGTTTCAATGTGATTTAACTAAGATATATTGAGGTAGCTTCCATTGTGATATTGATAAAGAATGCTTTGTATCTTATTTTAGAAAGGCAATGGGCCAATTGAACTACATCGATCTTCTAGGGAATATTTCATGAAGTTACCAATTGAACTTCCAATGAGGTTTTAAAGTATGCAGGGGCAAGTACCATATGAGTTGCGTGGAGGTTTTAAACAATTGACATGTAACACTTGCATATGGTGGTGACCATCCCACATGATTTACATCCATTTCCCATAAACTAATTTTGTTCATGTTGACTTCATTCAAGTTTTGAAATGAATCCCGTCAAATACCTACCTCGTGCAGTTCAGATTGATGCATGCAAGTAGAGTGACCGACCTTAGCAACTTGGTAAACTAGGTTGACCTGATTAATCCAGGATTCATTTGGGCAACATGATGCCCAATCTGAGTTTGGATTTTGGCAAACTTTCCATCCTGCCCAACTTGAAGAGTTTTTTTTTTTTTTTTTTTTTTTTTTTTATTTATTTATTTATTTATAAATTTGGGATGTTTACCATTTTATTCAAATAAAAATCCACGCCCGAAGGCTACATGACTGACCCAATAGGGTGAACCAAAAAAAACCGAAACAAAACCTCACAAAAGATAAGATGCACCAATACAAGCCTAGACAATCAGTCTATGTACCTTCTGTTTTTGTCCTAGTTCTATTGGATTTTCGGGGACAAGACCGATATCTTTGGTGTGGCGCCTCTTATTCATCTTTCCGTCTGACATAGCCCCTAGATCCAATTCAATGTGCGCTACCTGTGGATCAGGCTCAGCTTCTGAATTGACGTCATCACTGTCCTCACTAGGAATCTTGAGTGTACTGAGGTCAAATATCGGCGGTCGAAGTTTCCTATTTGCTCTGAACGAAGATATAGCCTGAGTCAAGGTGTCTCCGATTCTTTTATAATCCGGTGAAGTTTTGATAGCATATTTGTCAAAATGTCTCTTTAACTTGAGCAGAGACTGCAATCATCGTCCGAGAATTCCTGCACTTGCTGACCCTGTGTAGCATCCCCTAGCTCTGTGCTAGTAGCACCGAAAATGTGTTGCAGGCGCTGGCTGAGACGAAGCCACGACCCCTGTCTTGGTGCAGGGCGCAGGCTGGGGCGAGGCCACTTCCGCTGCCTTGGTGCAGGGCGCTGGCTGAGGCGAGACTCTGTTCTCTGGTGTGGTGCATGGAGTGGCATTATCGCAGGCCACGTCCACTGCCTTGGTGCAGGGCGCTGGCTTGGGCGAGGTCGTGGCCTCTGGCTTGAGGCAGATCGCTGGCTGGGGAGAAGTCACGACCCCTCGTGAAGGGTAGAGCACTGGCTGCTGCGAGACCGGTTCTAGCAGATCGCTCGGCCTCCCTAAATCAGCATGCATCACTGTAGCGTTGGCCGCGTCTCGCGACACTACCACAAGGATATTCTTAGAAGGCTATTGTCGGTGTCCCCCGAGTCGACTGCATCCTCCTGTACCAACTACTGTGCGTGTGGACCAATGACATTCTCAATCTCCGAAACTGTATACCCTGCCCCCAAGAGGCAATCCTCCGTAGATTCTGGTACAACCGCGGCGCTGTCATGAGCCATTGTCTTGCCCCACTAGCTGCTGATCCTCTTGAGCACCATCATCTTCATCGATATTCTCTAAAAGTGATTCAAATTTGTTGGACAACACTACCCTTGCCGGAGTAATGGCCACTGGCCTCTGATCCCCAATGTCCTCGGTAATCTCCGCACCCTTGTCATTTTTAACACCACTCGTACCCACTTCGCGGATGGGTAATTGTTCTTTTTTGGTAATTGGTATGTAGAGTTGCGTGACAGTAGTGGTTTCGACTGTAGGTTTGACCGCCTTCGCCGCTGTACCTAGGTCAGAAACACGCCCACCACCCGTTAGGCCCAACTTTTTTCTACAAGAGTCCTCCTGATGTCCTATTCAAGGAGCAAAAATCACAATATTTGAATCCTGGGTATTCTATCTTCTGCCAGAAACCCCTATTATTAGCCCTGTCAATCCAACTCTAGTTGGTATTTCCCCGCCAAAGTCATCTCCACGCAAACACGGGCAAACCCGGGCGCGATAGGCATCGAGTATGATCATCCATCCGCAAGAAGCCACCAAAAGAATTCACAATTGCTTTCAAAATAGGGGGATGAAATAAATGCAAAGGTAAGTTAGGAAGCTCTACCCACAATGGCACCGATATCGGGTCCTCCTTCAAACTGAAACCATCATGCCAACGGAAGGCTTTGAACCGAACTCCTCGAATAAAAAGGAGTCTCTCGATAAAACTTTCTTGGCTTCCACCTCGGATTGAAGACGAACTAACACGTGCCGCTGATTCAGTAAACCAAGCGAAAATTCTCCTAGGATTCCCCAAGTTCTGTGGATCGAATCTCGGATATCGTCCAGTGTTGGTCGATAGCTGGAGAACTTCAGAACAATCACATGTTTTTCCATGAAAGCTTCGCCACGTACTTCATCTGTGGTCGTCAGTCCAATTGCTGGTGCTCCCTCTTTGCGGAACCGAGTTCCTTCTACCTGATCATCCGCAACTTCGTCCACCAAGATTTTACCCAAAATCTGGGCGAAAGAGGGTTACCCGTTCCCCCGTAACTAGATCCTCCCGCCGTGGAAGGAGGGACGGTGGCCGGCGGCGCCGACATCGCAGCCAAATTTAGCCCTGCATCCAGCGTCAAACGCGGAGACCCGAGAAGGCGAAACAGAGCCTCGCCTGAGAAGAGACTCGCCCTGGCCTCGACGGATCTGCTCACCTCGATTTGGAGAGCGTCCGGTCGATCTCGCAGGCCTTAAAGCCGTTCGATCTCTCGGTGAAGCCGATCGATCTCGCGGTGAAGCCAATCGATCTCGCGGTAAAGCCGATCTGAAATAGCCGAACGATCTCTGGGCAGGCCGATCGTTCCCGCGGCCGTGAAGCGTCCAGGCGGCGGCCAGTCGATGGCGGCGGCTGTTGGTTCCCAACCCTAGCAGATCTAGGTGGCGGCGGCAAGGGACTCTGTGTTCTCCTCCCTCGTTCTCCAAGATGTCTTGAAAACTCGGGTAAACAAAGCAATTTATGCAATTGTATGGTCGTGATGCGCTTCAAATGACCCACACCATATTTACCCCACATACTAACTTTAAATTTTTCAGCACCAACACAATTACAATGACTAATATGTTAAACTGTCATATAGCTTCAAAAGTTTAAGCTAATAAAGGCAAATCTAAAATACGGAGGTGTGTACGACATGTTGACCATATTGATCATATGTCTAACACCGGCTGACACGATGACCAAGAATCTGATGTGTGTCATAGGCGTGTCGAGCGAGTATCGTGTTTCGAATATGTGTCGGACACGGATACAACAAGTTTTCAAAGAATTTGTGCTTTCTTGGCTTTCAAATAGGTGATATCTGTAAACCATCTTTAGAGATCAAATAAACCATCTTCTATTGATTTAATTGATTATGAGTGAATGGAAATCTATCGTGGTAGTTTACAGTGACATTAATTGATCTTAATTATTGATTTAAGTCGCATCTTCTATACCATAGATTTATAGTATCCACAACTGCCATACTCTATATTTACCAGAGACTTCAGTGATAAACAGTATTTGATTTTCATGGAGTACTGTTAACTAACAACTCATCTTGACAACAACTTTCATGTCACCCTCGTCTATCTTCTTTGTCCGTATATAAAGGTCTTGAGGATTCACTCCACCAAACACGTAACAGAATTATAGACAATGATCCAACCTCAACTGCGCTTCATTTTCTTCTTTTCTCTTCTCTTCATCTCTAATTCGGCCATGCATCAGAATACTAGTCACAACCATATGGAATCTTTCCATGTTGGCGTTATCCTTGATATGGGTTCAATGATAGGGCAGGTGGGTTGGAGCTGCATATCTATGGCACTTTCTGATTTCTATACCAGTACCCATTCTCATTATAAGACTAGATTGGTTCTTCATTTGAGAGATTCGCAAGGCGAGAAAGTTAAAAGCTGCCTTTGCTGGTATTTTATACCTTCTCTAAACTCTGTTCTTTATCACATTAATTAATTGCACCAGTCAGAATAATTTTCTGACTTTGATTTACTGGTTAGAGACTTAGAGTAATTGAATTAGAGACAATTGCCGTACTCTGTTTTCCATTTAAAGTTTTGTTATTTTTGGTTGATCTATAAAACATTCCATGAATGACTCAGATTACATTATATCATGTCTCCTTTTGTTGTTCTATCAAATTCTAAAGTTATCATCAGACCTTTGATTATAAAAAGAAGTACTGCTTTTTAATGATCTCTGTTTAACTTTTATCTTAATGAAGCTCTGGAGTTGTTGAACAATGAAGAAGTACAAGCGATTATTGGTCCTCAAAAATCGACAGAAGCTAATTTTGTTGTAGATCTTGGAGAGAAAGCTCAAGTACCCATCATCTCTTTCTCTGCAACAGGCTCTTCACTTTCTCTTAGAACTCCGTATTTTGTTCTAGCAGCTCAAAATGACTATTCCCAACTGGATGCCATCACAACCATCGTTCAAACCTTCAAATGGAGGAAAGTCATCGCTATCTACGAAGATTCACATGATGGGAATGGAATTATACCTTATCTGGTTGATGCCTTGCAAGACATACAAACCAAGTTTCCTACAGAAGTGGTATTTCTCATTCAGCCACAGATGATCAAATCCTTCAAGCACTCTATAAGTTGTCGTCTTTGCATACAAAGGTATTCATTGTGCACATGTCAGATTCTCTTGGCTGTCGCTTTTTCTTGAAGGCAAAAGAGTTGGGAATGATGAGTGGCGGGTATGTATGGCTAATGACAAGTGGGATAACTAGTCTTTTGGATTCCATGGATTACCATTTCATTGAATCAATGCAAGGTGTGTTTAGGTGTAAAGCCATATATCAAGAGATCAAAAGAACTTGACTCCTTTAAGATTAGATGGAAGAAGAGATTCCTTTTGGAGAATCCTAGAATTGAAGCATTGGAGTTAAATGTTTTTGGTCTGTGGGCGTATGATACGTGTCACGGGCTTTCTTTTCACAAGGTACTTTTCGTGCGGCACTAGCAAACTTTGCCCCAAGTTATCAAAGAAAGCTAGTCAGCCTTGCCCACAAAAGACTTACTTAGACTTTGGAAAACTAAGCAAGCTAAGAACACACAAGAGAGCTAAAGAGAACTAGAACTTGTATTGCTTGAATTCTCTGAGGTGATTACAAGAAATGAGGCCTTAGCCTATTTATACAACTCCACCTCCTCAATGGACGGTGGTGATCATTTCAATCTAACGGTCTATATTGAGTTTCTACACACTTCCTTAGAAATATCTAAGGACTAGAATCCTATGGAACTTTGTGGAGTCTTATGGGAGGTTCTAGAGAACTCTCTCTAGAACAATGTGGAATATTCTACATTATGTACACTTGCCAACCTCACTTGGCTAGGCAAGAAAATAGTTGTGACATTCTCCCCCACCTAATCAGGCGACGTCCTCGTTGCCTTCAAATCCTCGTACGCTTTGATTTGCTCCTTGAATTGCCACAAATGTTGGATTGGCTCCCAACTGGCTTCAGTTTCTGGCAATCCTTCCACTTGACGAGTAACTCATGTGTGGGAGGTTGGTTGGAATGACGCACACAACGATCTGACAAGATAATCTCTGGTTCCTTGTCATGTTGGATCCTCATGCCCATTGGTGCTCTTTGTGAAACTCCTCGATTTGGATCATCCCGATCTTCCTTGTACGGTTTCAGTAGGCTCACATGGAAGACTGGATGAAACTTGATCCTCGGCGGCAACTCGACCTTGTAGGCTTGCTTTCCCACTTTCTTGACTATGGGGAAAGGACCCTCATATCTTCTAATAAGGCCACGATGCAGTCCAGAAAGTCTGGCATGAGCATGCATCTTGACAAGCACAAGGTCTCCAACCTGAAACTCTCGAGGCCGTCTCTTCTTGTCGGCCCACTTCTTCATCCTCTTGGAGGCCTTTTCCAAGTAAGCTCGAGCCTCATCAGCTTGATCATTCCATCCTTTGGCAAACTTATAGGCTGATGGACTCACTCCTGTGTAGCCAGTGGCAATAGAACTCGGGGTCATAGGTTGTTGTCCCATGACAATCTCGAATGGGCTACGACCTGTCGCTTCACTCTTCTGCAAGTTGAAAGAGAATTGGGCAACATCTAGCAACTTAGCCCAATCTCGTTGGTTGGCACTCACATAGTGCCTAAGGTATAACTCCAGTAAAGCATTCATCCTCTCTGTTTGACCATCCGTTTGAGGATGAAAGCTAGTAGAGAAATTAAGGTCGGTACCCAATAACTTGAACAACTCAGTCCAAATTTCCCCGTGAACCGAGTATCCCGATCACTGATGATAGATTTGGGCACACCCCAATACTTTACCACATGTTTGAGGAATAAATGTGCGGCTTGCTCGGCTGTGCATTTCTTGGGTGTGGGAATAAAGGTGGCATACTTTGAAATCTGTCCACGACCACAAGGATCCAATTGCAACCCTCGGATGTAGGCAACCCGACTATGAAATCTAAAGAAACACTCTCCCAAGGTCTCTCTGGGATGGGGAGGGGTTCAAGTAAGCCGGCAGGTGATTGTTGCTCCACTTTGTCTTGTTGGCATACAAGACAAGTCTTCACATATGCTTCGATATCATCCCTCATATGTGGCCAGTAATAGGAATCTTCAACAAGAGCAAGAGTTCGATGTATACCCTGGATGTCCCGCCCACTTGCTATCATGGCATTCTCTCAAGACTTCCTTCCTTAGGTTGTCATGAGGTGGAACATAGATTCGCCTTCCCTTAGAGTATAATCAAGCCATTCTCACCCAAAACCGCCTTGTCTTCCCATCTTTGACAAGAGCTATGATGGTTTGAGCCATGGAATCATGTGCCAATCCTTCCTTTATGCGTTCCTTCAAGTTGCTTTGAGGTTGACTTATGTCAGCAAGTTCTCCTTTTCTACTCAAAGCATCTGCAACAAGATTAGTTTTGCCAGGCTTGTACTCCAAAGTGTAATCGAACTCTGCCAAGAAATTTGCCACCTAGCTTGTTTTGGTGTGAGCTTCTTCTGTGTCTGGAAGTAGCTAGTGGCAACATTGTCGGTCTTGACCACAAATTTGCTCCCAAGCAAGTAATGTCGCCATGTTCGTAGGCAGTGCACAACCGCTGTCCATTTCCTTCTCTTGTACTGTGTACCGCCTCTCAGTATCATTGAGCTTCCTACTTTCAAAGGCAATAGGATGCCCTTCTTGCGTCAGTACCCCCACCAATAGCAAAGTCGGAAGCATCCGTGTGTACCTCAAAAGACATAGAATGGTGGGAAGTGCCAACACCGGTTCTTCCACAATTGCCTTCTTCCAATCCTTCGAAAGCTTGCTGGCATTTTGAACTCCAAATCCCAACTTCGTCCCTTCTTGAGCAAGTCTGTCAGATGGAAGTGGCTATGGAAGAGTAGCCTTTGATGAACCTTCTATAATAGTTCACCAAGCCAAGGAAAGATCTTAACTCGGTGACTTTGGTCGGTGGTTCCCAATCTTGGATGGCTTGTACCTTGGACTTGTCCATGCGAAGCTTGCCCTTGCCAATGATATGACCCAAGAATGTCACCTCTTCTTGGGCAAATGAGCACTTCTCCTTTTTGACATAGAGCTCGTTCTCCTTCAAGGTTTGGAACACTTGCCTCAAGTGATCCATATGTTCCTCCAATGTCTTACTATATATCACAATGTCATCAAGGTACACAACTACGAACCGATCAAGGTAAGGAGCTAGTACCTTATTCATTAGAGTGCAAAATGTGGCCGGCGCATTAGTTAAACCAAATGGCATGACTAAGAACTCGTAAGACCCGTACCTTGTAACACATGCCGTCTTTGGTTCATCTCCTTCGGCTATGCGGACTTGA
This sequence comes from Berberis thunbergii, assembly GCA_003290165.1. NCBI lineage: Eukaryota > Viridiplantae > Streptophyta > Magnoliopsida > Ranunculales > Berberidaceae > Berberis > Berberis thunbergii. The sequence continues at coordinate 9,071 of QNQO01010215.1, forward strand.
TAATATCCCGAGCGCAAGTCAAGCTTGGTAAAGTACCTTGCATCACCAAGTTGATCAAAGAGATCCGCAATAAGTGGAATCGGGTACTTGTTCTTGATAGTGACCTTGTTGAGTGCCCGATAGTCAATACAAAGCCGTAGGGATCCATCATGTTTCTTTTGAAATAAGACCGGCGCACCATATGGAGCTTTGGAAGGTCGGATATAACCAGCATCTAGTAAATCCTTTAATTGTCTTCTTAGCTCCTCGAGCTCAGGAGGTGCCATACGATAAGGAGCAAATGCGGGTGGCTTTGCTCCAACTTCTAACTCAATAGCATGATCCACCTCTCTCCTTGGTGGAAGCTTTTTAGGCAACTCGGCAGGCATAACATCCTTATACTCCTTGAGAACATCTTGGACGGCCTTAGGTGCATTCACCTCTCCATCCATGGGACCTTCATCTTCCTTGAGGGTAGCCAAGTAAGTAGGCTCATTTCTCTTTACTCCTTTAGAAAGTTGGAGAGCGGACACCATTCTCTCCTTACCTATCTCCCTTACTACGGGCACAACACAAGGTTGTCCCTTCCCCATGATGCACATGGTGTTGGCATATGGTACCAGAAAAGCCTTCACCATGTCCAAGAAGTCTATACCCAAATAGAATTTGTGATCATCAATTGGGGCAATAGTTATGTCGACTTTACCTTGCCATTGTCCAAGCCGAATATCGGTGCCACGAGCTACTCCTTCAATTGGGAGACTTTTAGCATTGACTCCCTTGATATAACCTTTCTCCTTTGTATATGATAGGCCAATTTCTTCAGCAAGGTCTTTGGCCATGTAAACTGTGTCGGCTCCGGTATCCACCATGGCTTTCAAAGTCTTGTCCCCCAATCTCGGTTTCCACGTACATCCTTCCACGTGGTTGTTCTTCGACCTTAGCTTGAATGGCACTTAGGAGATTCATTGAGGCGATCCTCCTTTCCTCCTTTGCTTCTTCCTCCATGACAAGCGCGGCGAGTTTCCCCCGGTTTGGACACTCAAATGCCCGATGGGGTCCACTACATAAGAAGCAAGACATTTTCTTGGGTGATCCATCTCTTTTCTCCTTCCCCTTGTCTTTGGAGTACTTGTGTTCCTTGGAGGACTCTCTTTGTCTCCCCCACCTTTGCCATCACTACTCGACCTTTTTCCTTGTCCCTTGGATGAGTCCTTTCTTTTGAACTCAATCAAGGATTCGGCCGCAGCCATAGCCGTTGCAAGGTCTTGCACACCTCGCCTCTTCAATTCCAACTTGGCCCAACCCGTTAGGCCATCAAGGAAGCTAAACAAAGCATCCTTTTCTCCCATGTCAGGAATCTCCAAGAGCAACTCTGAGAACTCCTTCACATACTCCCTTATGTGGCCTTCCTTATGTTGAAGGCGACGAAGCTTGGCCCTAGCTTCGTTCTCGGCATCCTCCGGGTAGAATTGTCTCTTGAGTTCCTTCGTGAACTCTTCCCAAGTGTCGATGGTGCATTAATCCTTCTTGACATCATCGGACCTTCTGCGCCACCAAAACTGTAGCAACATCGTTTAAATATAAGGAGACACTACGTACCTTTGATGCTTCATCTATTATGCAACCGCATCAAAGTAGCGCTCCATGTTCCACAAGAAGTTGTCGATCTCCCTTGCACTCCTTGCCCCACCATAGGCCTTAGGTTTGGGAGCTTCGACTCTGTGGGTGACTGTCCCTGGCGTAGTCCCACCATTGGCTACCGCAGCCATGCACACCCTGAGCTGAGTTTCAAGTTTCTCAACTCTTTCTTTGTAAGCTTCCATCTCCTCATCTTTAGCAACAACTTTGGCTTCTAGGGACTCGATCTTTTTGGACACCATGTCCACTACTGCGTTTAAGGCTCCTTGCATCTCTTCCCGGAGCTCTTGGTCCTCCCCCGTTGGACGCTTGCCCCTCGATGCGTAGTTCCATGTCTTCAACTTTTTCCCTTAAGTCGGACATGGTGGTACACAACTTGGCCAACCTTTCATCCATCGCAGCGATTAAGTCCTTAGACTTGTCCTTGCGGACTTTCCCACCTTTGTCAGTGTTGCCAATTGCTGGGTTGTTGACCTCTGACGACATTCTCTTGTGTAGAATGATTTCACCAACCTTGCCAAACCTTGGCTCTGATACCAACTGTCACGGGCTTTCTTTTCACAAGGTACTTCCCGTGCGGCACTAGCAAACTTTGCCCAAGTTATCAAAGAAAGCTAGTCAGCCTTGCCCACAAAAGACTTACTTAGACTTTGGAAAACTAAGCAAGCTAAGAACACACAAGAGAGCTAAAGAGAACTAGAACTTGTATTGCTTGAATTCTCTGAGGTGATTACAAGAAATGAGGCCTTAGCCTATTTATACAACTCCACCTCCTCAATGGACGGTGGTGATCATTTCAATCTAACGGTCTATAATTGAGTTTCTACACACTTCCTTAGAATATCTAAGGACTAGAATCCTATGGAACTTTGTGGAGTCTTATGGGAGGTTCTAGAGAACTCTCTCTAGAACAATGTGGAATATTCTACATTATGTACACTTGCCAACCTCACTTGGCTGGCAAGAAAATAGTTGTGACATACGGTACAGGCTTTGGCTATGGCTGCAGAGATAGTTGGTGCTGAGAAGTCCCTGAATAAAAATCTTATTGTTAAGAATAGTCTCACTGATCTCACAGCAATAGAAACTCTCGACATGGAACCAAACTTCTCCATTGCTGTTCTGAAGAATAGATTCATAGGACTAAGTGGTGACTTCCATTTCAAAAAATGGGCAATTGCAGTCATCTGCATTTGAAATCATTAATGTGATTGAAGAAGAGAAGAGACAGGGTTGGGCTGTGGACGCGAGAACATGGAATTTCTCAGAACTGAGATTGGGTAGCGAGAAATGCAGACAGTAGGTTTGGGGGGCATTTGTTTGGCCTGGTCAATCAATAATTGTGCCCAAGGGTTGGATGATACCGAGTGGTAAGAAGCTAAGAATTGGAGTTCCAGTGAAAGAATATTTTAAGGAGTTTGTCAGAGTGGATCGAGATCCTGTCACCAATTTAACAACTGTTAGTGGCCAAGTTATAGATGTTTTTCAACTCTGTGATGGAATCATTGCCTTACGTCGTTCCTTATGAGTTTATTCCCTTCGAGAAGCCTGATGGGTCTAGTGCTGGTTATTACAATGATTTGGTTTATCAGGTTCTATCTCCAGGTAACGTATAGGTCAGAGTTGAGTGTTAAATGATTTATGGGGTGCTAGTTTTTACCTCTTAAACTAATTAGAAAACATGAATAACCAACAATCCCTTGCAATGCAATGTTAAAAACTGTCCAGATTCCCCTGCATGACAGGATTAGTGCCAGCAAATTTTTAATCCAATCTCTAAAAGGATTACTTTTTTGTATTTTATTTGATTTTCTTTTTTTGTGGAAAATAGAGATATGATGCTGTTGTGGGAGATGTAATGATCACAGCAAATCGCTCCTTGTATGTGGACTTCACACTGCCTTATGCAGAAGGAGGGATTTCATGGTGGTGCCAATTAAATACAAGGACCAGGATAATGTGTGGATCTTTGTGAAGCCTTTGTCAAAGAGTCTATGGCTGACCAGTGGGGCATTCTTCATAATCACAGGCTTTGTGATTTGGGTTCTTGAACACAGGATTAATGAAGCTTTCAGGGGTCCACCTTCTCAACATGTTGGCACGCTTTTCTGGTTCTCATTTTCCACCCTTGTCTTTGCACACAGTTAAGCAACTTCTCTTCTATCTATTTAAACATTTATGACATTTGACATATTTTTGAAGAGTTACATATTTGCATTGTAATAGAAATCTTTCCACTCCAATGTTTACCAATATAAATGATCGTATTTTCAAACAATTGCATTACAGGTGAAAAGGTGGTGAGTAACTTGACTCGGTTTGTGGTGATCATATGGATCTTTGTGGTGCTTATATTAAGTTCAGTTACACTGCCAGCTTATCCTCAATGCTAACTATGAAACAACTCGAACCAACAGATAATAGTATTCAAGAGATACTAAAAGAGAGGAGAATATGTAGGATGCCAACATGGGGATTTTATCAGGTTTTGGTTAAAGCAACTGAAGTTTGATGAATCCAAACTTAAGTTCTACAATTCTTCAACCCAATACATGAAGCGCTTCAAAAGGGGAGCCAAAATGGTGGCATTCAGCACATTTTATCAACTTTTTCATGGCTAGGTACTGCAACAAATACAGGGTTGTAGGTTCTGTATACAAGACGGACGGACTTGGTTTTGTATGTCTCTTCTCTACATTGATCTACATTCCCACCCTTAATGACCCATGCATACATATATTGCCTCATTACTTCCCATTTGGCTAGCTTTATATACGATTATGATTAAATAAAAATAATCAATGTATACTATTTTCACAATTACGAAATGATACATATGCACGTACCTTTTATGGTTAACTCATTGAAACTCTGTATTTAAGTGCTATTATGTATTCACTTTGGAAGTTTTAACTTTAACCTGTCACAACGTGTATTTGCAGGTTTTTCCAAAAGGATCTCCCTTGGTGGCTGATGTTTCTAGGGAAATATTGAAACTTAAAGAAAGTAATAAGATGACGGAAATTGATCAAAAGTGGTTTCGGTCTCAAGCAACTTGTTCCCAGCATGGAAATGACGATGTATCGAATAGCTTAAATTTCTATAGCTTTCGTGCCCTCTTCATTATCACAGGATCCATTTCAATCTTTGCCTTACTTGTGTTCTTCACCAATTTCCTATACAAGCACAGGCATGTTCTAAACTCATGTGATTCCAGAAACACAATTTGGCTAAATTTTCGAAGAATACTCGGACAATTTGACAAGAAAGATATATCTTCATATCGTTTTAATGCCAATGTAAGGACATCAACAGAAGTTACAAAAACTGAAGCATCTCCAGGCAGGAGTCTTTCTCCAGGAGCAGAAATCGAAGCTCCTCCAGAGTAGTTTCTGTCCACTAGAAGGAACATTCTCAAATCTCAACTGATCTGATCTTACCCAATTCACTTCAATTAGAAGAGATGGTTGATGTAAGTCTATCTGATTGATTGATCATATTCATTTCTTGTAATAAATTCTGTTATGCTACCTTGTATCATACTTGTTCTTTCAGTTCCATTTAATGATATAGATGGTAATGTATATATAAGCTCATGTTTGCTAGTTCCATTTTGTTTGATATATATATTTTTAATAAGCTCACGTGCTAAGTTTAACCGAGTTACATAGTTTGGATTCACATAATTCAACAACGGATTTTGTTCATAAAAGTCGAGATTACCTAATTGGAATCTAGAATGTCAAGAGAAATAATAACTGTATATCATTTAGATTATATAGAAATAGCTGAGGCTCTTCGTTTTCATTTTATCTCTGACTAACTTGATGATGCTCGTCTTTGTGCTCTCAAGTTTTTACTATATAATTACAATCTCTCTCTGTCTTGGAAAGAATAGGTTAGTAGTTATTGGATCACACAAACTTCTTTATTCAATACTACAAAAACAAGATATCATTTTGAAATTAACCAAACCATCAAACACACCCTAGTTGACAACACGATTGAGCTTTTTCATTTTGATCTTTCTGAAATGTTTGAATAGACTAACTGATACCGATAAATCTAAGAAGACTATTTGTGTTACAAAAAAAAAAAGTCCTAAGATCTGTTTATTAATGCCCCACTAAATCGGCGAGAAGTCGTAGCGGGGGGTTACAGTTACGAATTGGGTATTTAGTGGTGGGTTTGGCGAACTCCAATAAATGGGCGAGTCACTGATAAAATCGATACATCCAACTCGCTGGTTTAATCGCTATATATATATATAACCTAACTTACTAGAATCGAGCCTATTTCATTCGCAGCTTTGTCGTTTGTTCGATCGTCCAAAGAGCAAAAAAGAAAACCCAGAAGAAGAAGAAAGGTGAACAGAGATTCAGAGGAAGAAGAAGAGTGAAACTGAAGCAGTTGCGAACTTTGCGATCGATTCGCGACACCAAAGAGGAAAGATGATCATAAGGGAGAAGAGAAGATCAACAACAATGATCCAGCGAGCTCTGTTCTGGCTTTGCACGCGCACTCGTCCATCACCAAGTCCGACTCTCTCTTTTTTCCTCCATTTCTTCTTCCACTCCACTCCAATACAATCAATACCATCATCTGTTGTACTGAGCTTTTCTTCTTCTTGTTTTGTGTTTGTAGGTTTGTCAAGTTGAGGACAAAAATCGTGCTATTATAAGTCACTTACTTCAATATTCTTTAGTACACGGGGTGTTTATCTTGGAACCCCATCACTAGTGAAGTAATATAATCACAAATCAATATAATTTTGATTAATTATTTCTTTGTAATTTATGACTATGATTAAATTTTAAATATATGTTTTGAAAAATAAGGTCGATTAAATCTGACTAATCTTGATTAATTATAAACTGGTTGTGCACCGCACATGGTCATTTTTTCCGTTTTAACTGCATAGCCTAAGATAAAGTTA
>QNQO01010216.1:0-65078 GCA_003290165.1 Berberis thunbergii
AATGTGTATTGTTACAGACGTAATCTTGGGGTATGTCTATTATAGTTGAAAACCTCTTTGTATCTACTTTCTATAGCCTCAAACGATATTCAATTTGAAGTTCTTATATGAGAGTTATGTACCTTTGAGCGATGACATGTCAAATTGTCCTATCAAAACCACTTGCTCATTTCGGTATTTTTTTGCGGGGTTATTTACTTGATTGTTTTTGGGACTGAAACATGGATGTTTTTTGGTATGTCTTTTGGTTCATTTAGTTTGAATGAAAGAACTAGAAGCATTCTTCAACTTGGTCACCTCATAATTTAGAATGCGGGGTCTTATAGCAAAAAATTAAGGTGAAGTTTCCATTGCTCTTTGGAGAATGAATTAAATCCAGTGTGAAAAAGGACAAACCCTTGCAAGTAAGTGGAAGATTTTCCCATAGCATGTGCTCAGTTTTCTGTTACAGAGAACATAAGGATTAAGATCAGGTGAATGAAATAACATTTCTAAGCAAAAAGAATGAACTGGAAAATTTGAGACACTTGCTCTATGGCAAAGGTAAATAAAGATAGTGGATCCCACAAAACAAGCAATGTTTACACAGCCATAACAAATATTGTCATGGCTTACGATTTCTCTCTCGATAAGGAACTAAAGGCAAATCAAAGGAACTACATGTTATCTGAGAGAAGGATGGTTCTTATGAGTGTTTACAGAAATGGGTTATTTTAGTTTTGTGATTAAGGAAATCAATTGGTGATAGGTTTGTTTTCTTTCTCTGATGAACTTTTGTTGAATGTTTGTTCAATTCAATTGTAGTGTTTAAGCAGTATAGGTGTTTTATGATAGAATAAAGTATAGTTTCAACAACATAATTGTACTGCAATTGTACACGTTTGACAATCTTAATTTTGTACTTCATTATCAGCCAATTGATAATGGTATTTGACATTTAGATCAGAGAAAATATTCTTGCAATTGTTTTGGGTTGACTTGGCAATAGTTGTATGGAATGTAGTTACAATGAGTTGAAATGAGCTTTTTCACTTATTTGGGAATTCCATTTGCATATTTGGAATGAAGACTTGTTGCTTTTTGAACCCAAATTAGGTACTATGAGCATATAAAGTAGCAGCATAGCATGGACTAAGTTGGGATCAATTAGTTATGATTTGAACTATTAAGCTCTATATGTGCTTAAAAGAAGTTGGTGGTTGTTTTAAGAATATTTCGCTATTGTAAAGTTATTCAATTGTTGGGCAGCTGATGTTTTGTGGTTATATTGTTTATGATTTGACATGTGTCAAATGCTATGCTTCCCCAAAAGAATGGGTTGATTTATTATGAATGACAAAATATCATTTGTGAAAGAATTTTGAAATATAAAAAACAAACAAATGATACTAATAACTTTGATTCCTGAAAATTAATCACATGGAATTGTATCACTTAGAACTACCACATCTCTTGTGTTTATGTTTTTTTTTCCTTTTCCTATAGAGAAACTAAGTAACCTTCGGATTGGGTCTTGCGGAGGAGAGTCCCCATTTTCTTATAGAGAAAAACTAAATTACATTCAGGTTGGGTCTTGCGAAAAAAGGGCGCGATTTTGAAATGTCTGATATAGGTTTGATATTTACCCGTAAAAATGTGATGTGATTTATGCGCATGGATAGCACAAGAGTGACTTTTGTTACTCATATAGTTAGGAGTATCTGGTGATGCATGTCTGTACGTGATGTGTCTCTACTTGGGTATGGATGACGGAGAAGTCATCATTTATATGAGAGAGACATACATGCATGTATGATCGACACGGAGGTGGTGCGAATGTGGTATCATCTAAGTAATCAATCCAATAAAAACGAATAATATAATTAAGTCAAATAATGTCTGGACATTATGTTTAATCGATAGACATCAACTATTTTATAAGTCATATTCATATTGTTTCTAACCATTTTCATTAGGATGACAAGTCCACTAATATTTCTGCAGGTCAGACTTGTCATAATCAACATCTATAGTGTAAGTACAAGGAAATACATATTTACTTATTAGGATGAAATAATTGCCTCGTTGAGAAACTAAATTCATTGAGCTGTGATTTTATTGCATGACACATTTGCCTCATTTGAAGAACTACTCGTTGGTGTGGTTAATTGTTTGTGATTAATTTATGTTCTCACTTGTTGATGTGTTGATTTTGGGAGGAAATTTCTCACACCAGCTTTATTGCTGACCAAGTGAGCTTTTGCTTCTTGAGTACATTCCTCTGGGAATGTACTCGATTAGCTTTGTTTCATACTTAGAGAGTTTTGGGCAGCGCCATTGGAGCTTCTTTAATGGGGCGAACATCAGAGAGTTCATGGTTAGAGTTTTATTATTTTTAGTTTGTCTCATTGTTCTAAATTATGTTTTAGTTGTTGCCGCTAAATGTTTCTATTGTATTGAATTTTACATCCCGAGTTTTGGAGAAACGAATAATCCTACGTGAATATTAGGATTTCATTTTTATCAAAAATTGGGACATGACAGTTCCCGCACGGTTTTAAAACTCGTAGTACTTTGTAGATCCAAACTCATACATATATAGTACATCACCCTCCCGCACGCAGGCGATGTAGGACTATATTCTCCCATTTGTAGTTTGTCAACCCTCTTGTGATCAATGGGCTCTTGGGTTTCTCCTTTGCCCTCCCCCTCAGGTCTGACCACACAAGGGTATCACAATCCACATTTCCGATTTGGGTCAGGCTCTGATAACCATTCTGTTACGACCTAATCCACAGAGTACTATATTGTCCGCTTTGAGTCCAAGGCTCACACGACTTTAAAACGCGTAGTATTTCGTATCACGTGGATCCAAACTCGTACATATATAGCACAAATCATTTCCTAACCCAGGCGATGTGAAACTATAACCCCTAGTAGCCTACCAACCTTAGAGCCCGACCACACATAGTAGCCTACCAGCTTCTAAGTCTGCCGACACATGGAGCTGCCTGCCTTAAAATCCACTCACACATGGTAGCCCGTCAACCTTAGAGCCCACCCACACAGGGTGTTACAGCTTGTCAATTAAAGATTAATTATGCAAGTGTTCACTTATAATGCTTATTATTTATAATACCACAATTTTATCGGGGGCACAAGCAAGGGACGTTGCAGAAATAAATACTTTAAAAAATGTGATACCTTTGAAAGAAGTATCCAACATGACTACTCTAGCAGAGATAATTCCTCTCACATAAGTAGTTACCCTCATAGCAGTAATTACTCTCACCGAGGTAGTTACCTTTGAAGTGGCAATTACTCTAGCAAATGTGGTTATACTCATAAGAGTCGTCATAATCCTAGCCGCCAATGGTCCAAAGCTCTTGCTTGGGACAATAATCAAATCTTGCCTAGAATATTGTGAGCATTGCTAAAAATGCCAATGAATTTAACTTGGATGTATTATTAAAGCCTAGATTGTATTAGTTGCATGGGCTAAAACTTTGAATTCAATTAGGCCTGTTACTTTTGAATTCATCAGGCCTGGTGAGTCTGATTGATAAATTATGGTCTGATTATTTTAAGTTTGTTTATTTTATCACCTGGGTCTAGTTCGGATTTAGATGAACTGGTTTGTTGATTTGGTTTAGATCCAGTTGGGAAGCTAATTGGACTACTGAAATAAAGTAAATTGAGTCTGTTCACTTAGACATATAACATTCGGGTCTATTAATGTTCAGATTAGGTCCTCATTAAACCAAACATCTTTCTGTTTATTGTAGATCCAGTTCCAGTTGGATATGAATAACTGTTTGATCAAAACAATAGAATTAGAGCACATGCAAACCATAACTACCATCGAGTATGAGGAAACTCTGGCAGAGATGACTATTAGCTAAAGTAATATCTCCGAACATTAAACAAATATATGGCAACTCCATAAGCAATAGCCACTAGCCCATGTACTCATCCCAATAGTAGTTGTTACAACAATGTTACTCCACGCCTAATGTTAGGAACCACAAAAAATGGTCTATAACACCTGTTATTGAACATGAACATTTCATATAAAACTGAATTTAGCTCAAGATTCATATCATATTACACTGATATACTCACTTTTCTATTACGTGCGGAACATATGCAGTATCTCATAATTTGCTTTTGTTTGGCACAATTTCTATTATATACCAAATTCTAGGTAACTATCCATAGAAAATTCCATAACATGAACCTATATGTTTCATAAAATATCAAGTGTTTGTCAAATATACATAAGTAGGAACTGTCCATACTCAGCAACATCTAGTGTCAATAGAACTATAGAAGTATGCAAAATACATTACCAATTATATGGTTGCAATATGATCAAGTCTCGTGAATAGTCACGAATGCAAACAAGAAGATGCTCAAAATGATGTTCCTAATTATGACTAATGTCTAGCACAACACACAGTTAAAGAATTTACATAATTCCAACCGACTCATATGCTCTGCTGACCAATATAAATGCATCCCACTGACACGCAAACTCAAAGTTGAATACATGTCAGATGCACAATTTCTAATCTATCTTTAGTAGCTATTGAACAGATGTCAACATTCATTGACAATGGTGTTGTGTTATGTTCCAAGTGTCAGATCACTCCATCTCACATTCGTTTTTCTTTCCCTTAATCAAATAGACACTATTCAATCATCATCATTTCTTCCTATTTAACAACATATTTTTAAACCATGGGTGAACACCGAGATTCAAAACTTGTTGAATGCACACTAATATAAATGCTAGCATGTGATGTAATGATGACTAATTAATAGTTAACTCATATCATCTCATGTGGGTTCAATTCAACAAGTACATTAGAAAATGCACACTAGGATTAAACAAACTTTGATTAAGGTAACAAGTAAATATATTAAATAAAGTTTCATTAGTTGATCACTCTTCTTTTTTTTGTCTTTCTTTCTTTCGTTTAGCTTTGTTTTGGGATATCATTATCATAACCTACCCTATATATTCTTGGTAATGTAATAAAAAATTAACCTTGACAACATTGCTGTCTAGATAGCCTAAATTGTATATATTATTAAGAGGGGGGGTTAATTGCACCTTTTCAATCTTGATCTCTAGAAAATATAAAGGAGTCTTATCTAGTAAAAAATGTCACTTGAGCACACACTCACCTCCTCATTCTTCTTCGCATTCATCTTCATCTATGCAAATAAAGAGCAGTGAGAAGAGGAGGGATGTCAGGCAATTACTCACCAGTGAGACCAGTAAGAATATCCTAGACGTTGACAGTCAGTGCTTGACAGAGTGATGAGTAGAACATTAGAAGCTTGGGTTACTTCTGTCACTGATAACAGCTTAATGTTTGTGCCATTGTAATTTGTTTGGGAATTTGGGAGAAAATCTTTCTATCAAATTTAGCAAATGGGCTCGAATACTAGAGCTTCGACGTTCTGAATACCAGAGATTCGTGCCTAGATTCTTGCAGAGCCTTGTGATTCAATTTACTTGAAAGGAGAATACTCTAAGAAGGATCCAAATCAACGATATTATCCAATAGCTCGAGAGATTCTTGTTGATAACATGTTGTAAATAAATTAAAAATGAAGAATTCACGAAGGAAGTAATTCACTCTTTTATTCACTTTTTTCTATTATTTGGATCTCATTGTACAAAAGTTTTATTCATCATACAAATGAAATAGATTTAAGTCTATTTATATGCAAAAGGGGTTTGCCAATGAGTGACACCTATTGTAAGCAATGTTCTAAAAAGCACTAGAAGGTGGGCGGGCTGTGAGCAGGTGCCTAGGCGATCTTAGGTTTTGTATTATAACTTTAATAGTTTACAAAAGTTAAGCATAATATCTTATCAATTACATCCAATTTAATGTCAAAATATATATGAAAATTTAAAAACATGAAAAATTAACAATCAGAACAAAATTTATTAAAACTCAAATGACTGAAGTTGGTCATGATGGGTACTTTATACAAAGTTGAATTTGTGGACAAATATCCAAACCTACTCTTTTATTTTTCTTCAAACTGCATAAATAACCTCAGTCATGTTTAATAAAATCTACATTACTAAAATTGATACCAACAGATCCTTTGAGAATTCCATTAAGTAATCATCTTTTGCTACATTCAGACATATATTGAATAAAAAATAATTAAATTGTTTATTTCCAAAAATGAGAAAAGAAAAATAAAATAAAAACACAATCAGCCTTAAAAAAAAAAAAAAAAAAACTAGCCCAGACCTCCTAGACTCGCCTAGACAGCCCTTCTAACGCCTAGGGCCAAGGCCGATTTTTAGAACATTGATCGTAAGCATAATGCATCTCAACATAAGGTGGACATCCACATTATTTCAAAACACATGTGTGTGTGTGTGTGTGTTTATAACGACCATGGTATATATAGTGAACTATAGTGTAGAAAAATGTCTACTATATGATATGTATTTTTTGATATACAGCGCATAAACAGTAAAGAATAAGGGGAGGTAAGGTAGTACTAAGACAGTTACTACTTGACATGTATTTTTTGATATATAGATGTAGAAAATGTCTACTATAGGATGGATTGATGGATCTAGATATTAGTTAGGTATATTGTTTGGATGGATCTAGATGTAAAAAAATGGTTTTTGAACATATAGGATAAAAAAAATCTTGAAGACATATAGGTTGCCAAAGTTTTTGGATTCCCATATTTATTATTCCCGGATCAAAGAAAGTAGATACCTACGTGTACACTTGTTTGATTGAAAGGAATTAAAAACCAAAAGCAAACTCCATGAAATATTGTCTATTCAAAGGCAAGAGCTTGGTCAAGCTCATTACTAAAAATGTAAATGTGCTTCTGAGAAATAAACACAAATATGAATCGTCAAATTTGCTTAGGTAGTGTATAAAAAACGTAAAAATTTTGGTAGAAATATAAAGTTATCAATATAATTTAAGCATTTTAAACTCTTACATACTAGTATACTACATAAAGAGTCCCACAAAATTCATAATGTCATACAAACTAAATATTGCATAAAAGTCACTTATATAACAAAATCTTAATGCTAAATTAAGGTTACAACGGTTAAAATATACGAAAATTGAGATTTTCCTAATGAAATAAATAAATATTTCAGAGTTCGAAAGAAATTTCGGTAACACGAAAAGAAAAAAAATATTTCGTGAAATTTCAACATTTTTCAAGAAATCACATTCCATGGTACTAAGACAGATTTAAAAACTAGCATACAAACTTAAAATGCTCCTGCTTTTGACACCACCAATTCTGCTTAGGACATCACCAGCCCTACTTTCTGAAGCACACCACCAATTGAAAAGTCATTTTCTCCCTACTCTTTTCTCTTCTCTTCCGGTCTGTCACACTACTATGCCTCACCCTGCCACAACTGGCCACATCGCCCTCCCCGCCTTCTTTATCTCATCGCCTCTATTCTTCTTCTCCTTTATTCCTATTATCTATATCTTATTCTTCTCTTTTCTTAGGAATAACAACAGAGGGGGACATAGTAACAACAACTACCCAACCCCGCCCCCGACGCACATGCCCTCCCCATCTTCTGTTTTGTAATATTTTTTATTTTTTATTATTTTACAAATACATTCGGCGACGTGTAATGAATGTCGTGAGATCCGATTAATGGCAGGCATTGCATGTCGTCAAATGTCTTTTTTTTCTCAGCCACAACAGATCATGTGATTTCGAAAGTTAGGCTCGTAGGGACCACTGCATTTGCGGTCTCCCCTTCGCAGGATCCGCTACAATGAGGAAAAAATAGAGACATTCAATGGCATGTTGCTAATTGGATCTCACGACATTCATTGCATGTCATTGAATGTCTCTGTAAAATTAAAAAAAAAATTAACAAACAGAAAACCGAGAGGGGTTGTGCGACTGGCGGTGGGGCGGGGGTGGTTGTTGCTGCTTCGTCCCTTCATGTTGTTGTTCTTGAGAAAAGAGGAGAAGAAGATGAAGAAAGTAGAAGAAAAAGAAGAGAGTGGAAGAGATGAGAAGAATAGGGGAGAAGATAAAGAAGGCAAGGAGGGGCGGCGCGGCGCGACGATGCCGGCAATGGTGGGGCGTGGCATGGTGGTGCGGCCTACAACAGGTGGGGGAGTGGTGTTCTTCTTTTGAATAGAGGAAAAGAAATTAGAAGAAGAGGAGGTTGAATAAATGACCATTTTATTGGTGGTCTTTCAACACATCCCAAAAAAAGGTGGTGGTGGCTTTCAGCAAATTTGGTGGTATAAAAAAGTAACTATTAATTCCAAATCTAAAACTAGAAATTTCTTGCAACATAAAATAATTTTACAAAGTTGACCCTTCAAAGGCTTAAACTAGAAACTATTAACACAACTTCTCTCTGATCTTCTGAAATGTATCCAACTTCAAAGGCTTAGTCAGCAAGTCTGCCAATTGTTCTTGAGTGCCACAGTACATCATCTCGATGGTACCTTCCTTTGTGAGATCCCTCAGGAAATGAAATCTCACATCAATATGTTTACTTCTTCCATGCATCACCGGGTTCTTTGAAAGTTTGATTATAGAACTATTATCACACATCACATTAGTACGACCCTCCTGAGCATGGCCTAGCTTCCCCAAGACTCTTCTCATTCAAATAGCTTGACTTGCACACCCAACAGCAGCCACAAACTCTGCCTCTGTTGTGGAAAGAGTAACTATGGGTTGTTTATTTGACAGCCAAGAAATCGCACATGAATTTACTAAGAAAACATAGCCTGAGGTGCTTTTCCGATCATTTATGTCACCTGCGTAATCACTATCCGTGTAGGCAAGCAACAAATCTGACCATCCCTTCTTATACATAATTCCAAAACTGGTTGTGCCCCTCAAATACCTCAAGATCCTTTTGGCAGCTTGAAGATGCATCTCAGTAGGTTTGGCCATGAACCTGCTTACACTGAACATTAAATCCAGCCGAGTTGCCGTGAGATACATTAAACTCCCAACAATTTGCTTGTAATAGGACTCATCAATTCGTACTCCATACTCATCTTTATGCAACTTGAATCCTGGTGTGATCGGACTACCTACTGAACTGCTCTTATCCATGCCAAAGCGTTTCAACAAGTCCATGGCATAGCTTTTTTGACAAATAAATATGCCATCAGACTGCTGCGAAACTTCTATCCCAAGAAAAAATATCATCTTCCCCAGATCCGTCATATAAAAAACATTCATCATTGAGTTCTTAAAACCAACCATCATGCCTTCATCATCACCAGTAAAAATCAAATCATCGACATAAATACTTACAATTAGTACCTTACCTTCTGCACTTCTTTTGGTGAATAACGTTTGCTCGTTTGGACACCTCTCAAAGCCTCCATCAATGAAATAAGCTTCTATACGACTAAACCAAGCTCCTCGTTTAGCCCGTATAAAGCTTTGTGAAGCTTGTAGACTTTCTCTTCGCTGCCCCTCTTCACATATCTTTTTGGTTGTTCCACATATACATCCTCAATAAGCTCACCGTGCAAGAATGCAGACTTGACGTCCAGTTGATATATTCGCCAATATTTTTGAGCTACAAGTGCCACAATCATCCTCACCGTATCCATCCTCGCTACTGGGGCAAACACCTCGGTGTAGTCCACACCATGTTGTTGAGAGTATCCTTTCGCTACCAACCGAGCTTTGTGCTTATCTGCCTCCCCTAGCTCATTCAACTTTGTTTTGTAAATTCATTTGACCCCTATCTTCTTGCATCCAGCTGGTAAGTCGGTGAGTTCCCAAGTTCGATTCTTTTCTATTGAACTGATCTCCAAGTCCATTGCACTCCTCCATTTTGAGCTTACCATTGCCTCCTCGTAGCTTGTAGGATCTCCAGCTTGAACTAGAGCCATGTTCACCTCATTTTCTTCCTCAGATAAACCTTCCCCGGTGGTGTAGTCTTCCAAGTAGCTTGAATTCTTCTGTCTCTAACATCTCTTGCATTTGAAGTACCAACTCCGGCATCTTGCTCATTTGAGGTACTAATTTCGATGCTCATTCCTGTCAGCTTGAATAGCTTCATCGCCACTTCCTACGGCTTCTTCATTTTCTTCACTAATCTCACCTTCAATATCATCTATTTCTTCTTCTTCATCCATGTCACTCTTGGTGTCACCCCACTCAAGGTCTAACGATACCAACTCCTCATAATCAGCACTCCAATCCCACTGCCTTTCTTCCTCGAAAACCACATCTCTACTAATCACAATTCTTTTCCCAATTGGATCATACAGTCTATAGCCTT
The DNA here is from genome assembly GCA_003290165.1 of Berberis thunbergii. Taxonomy (NCBI): domain Eukaryota; kingdom Viridiplantae; phylum Streptophyta; class Magnoliopsida; order Ranunculales; family Berberidaceae; genus Berberis; species Berberis thunbergii. Next base: position 10,292 of record QNQO01010216.1, read on the forward strand.
TACTCTCCTCACTGACACCCAAAACCACACAAACAAAACTTTTGTCTTCCAACTTCGTACGTCTGGCATGTGGTACATGTACGTGTGCTATGCAGCCAAAGACTCTGAAGTGCTCAACCGAAGGTTTCACTCCTGACCATGCTTTTTTTGGGATGATATTCTTGACTGCCAAGGTAGGACATCGATTCAACATATACATGGTCCAATTCACTGCTTCGGGCCAGAAAATTTTTAGGAATTTTCTTTTCCGAAAGCATTGAACGTACCATGTTCATTACCGTGCGATTTTTCCTCTCGGCTACTCCATTCTGTTGCGGAGTGTATGCGGTTGTCAGCTGCCTCTTAATCCCACTATGTCTACAGAACTCTTTAAACTCATCTGAGTTGAACTCTCCCCCTCTGTCTGTGCGTAGACATTTGATATACATACCAGTCTCTTTTTCTACCAACTTCTTAAAGCATTTAAACGAATTTAAAGCTTCTGATTTTTCTACAAGGAAGTAAACGCATACTTTTCTACTAAAATCATCGATAAAGCATAACAAGTACCTCTTTTTGCTGTTTGAAATAGGATTCACCGGCCCACAAATATTAGCATGAACAAGTTGTAGCTTTTCCGTAGCTCTCCACGCACTCTTCTTTGGAATGTTATCTCGGTGTTGTTTCCCAACCAGACAATCGGTGCACATCATTGTGGTTGGTGCAAGCTGAGGCAATCCACGCACCATATTCTTTGTCTAAAGTGTCTTCAAACCTCTATAACTCAGATGGCCATATCGACAATGCCATAGATGGGTGACATCTTGTGAGCTCGTGTGAAAACAGGCAAGCTTTTGCTCGTGTATTTGCCAACAACACAAACATCCTATTAGCAGACATGCTAGTTTGGATGATTAAGCCCCTCTCTGGATGATAGATCTTAGCCATTCCTGCTTGAATTAGGATGGTAAGACCCCTCTCTTGCAACTGTCCGACACTTAACAAATTGTTCTTTAAATTCGACACATAAAATACATCAGTAATAATATGACTTACACTGTTCAAATGCAGCCGAACATTCCCTTTGCCTTGTACTGCCATTCTGGTATTGTTTCTGAGTTTAACATTCTGCCTGAACCCCTCATATCTCAGTTCATATGATTCGAACATCCCGAATCCAAGAACCAGATATCTCCATGCTTTGCCTCATTCATTTCCACATACGCCATTAGCAACATCTCTTCATGTTCATCCAATTCGACATAGTTAGCCTCCCAAGTCGGACAATCATATTGGAAGTGACCGAGCTTATGACACCAAAAGCATTCTACTGTAGCTTTGTTGTAGACCTGTCGCCCTCTACCTCTTCCTCTAAAAGTGCTTCTGCCATGTCCTCTTTCACCTCTGCCTCCTTCAAGAGTAACCTTCAGTGCTTGCTCATCTACACCATTTTTACGAAACTTCTACTCATGAACTAGTAAAGAACTCTTTTGTTTTGTTTTTTTTTTTGTAATTTTTTACTATTTTTTATCACTTTTTATGAAAAAACGCTTCGCTTCGCTTTGGAAAAAGCTTGACCGCTTCGCCTCGAAAAGCGCTTTTTAAAACATTGAGTACACTATGAAAGGTTCATGAAAATGAGAAGCTCCAAAAGTAACCACAAAAGGTAATGATAGCCAAAGTAACAACAATGAGTAATTTATTTATGAGAGTAATACCTTGTGCTCAGACCATTTCCAGGAACATTGGAGCCACAGCTGTGACACCTTGTATGTTTAGGGCACAAGTAAGGCCCGGTAGAAACATTCTGCAACATTTTATAAAAGAACAATAGAAACCTTTCATATAGAGTACCGCGTGGAAAGCAACAAATCATGCAGAATGAGAAAATACCTTGTGCGGAGGCTGCTGACAATAACAATGATAAGCACCATCACACCTTTTACAGAACATGAATTTCTTAGGATCCCCAAATCTTCGGCATACCTATAAAAGAGAGAGCAATACATAAATAGAAAACACATCAGTAGTGTCGTATGCTCTAGGATAAAAATTAATATTAATAAAACATATAACAAATAAACAATTTTGAGATTGTCTCATCCAATAATGACTTGACTACTCAATAATATATTGCATAATTTATCTGAAAGCATGGTTCCGTCAAAGGTAAGCTTAGCTGTTTAATATGCTGCATGTGGCTCTATTTAGAATGATAACAATGTGTTTTATTCATGCTGCCTTATTTAGAATGGTAACAATAAATAATCCGAGAAAGGAAATTTATTTTGTAGCTGCTTCTGTTTGTTGATATTCTTTGTCAGTTCCCTCCAAACCATCTAGCTGCATACATGCCTTTTCAAAAATCACATTGAAGTGGTTTAACACCCCCTCTCTTTGTTCACCATCAAATGACAATCCTGCCTTTACACTCCATGACTCCAAGACGTTTCATGTCTTCAATGTCTGTTTTCTTGCTACTTGGTTGTTTGCTATTCATTTTGAGGAAGAAATGTCATGGTAGAGGATAAGCAACCTACATTATTTATGCATTTTTCCCAAAAATAAGTCTGTTTTAGGCTTAACACTATTCGTTTGCGTTTCATTGCACATATGGTTCACAAGAATTGCTACCTTCCATCGAGAAAGACATTCTCAATCAAGGTTTCTAAATAAAGTAAAACAATGCCAACTCATTCATACAAGTGTAATAGTTTGTCGTACTAAACCTAGATATCTTCAGTCCTTTCTGGGTAAAAGAATTTCCATGAAGCCAAACCGACACTCAGCAACCAGACAACAATGCCTTCTTCTCAACACTTCTTCACAATTAGAAATCTATAATTACTAGAATACTTCAAACCAACATTTAATTCCAGCCAAAGCTTATTTCCACCCCGCCTATGAATAGACACCAAGCTACATAAATAAATAAATAAAATTTAAAGATGGTGCCCCAACCTAAGCGTCAATCATTTCTACTTTTGTTTTTTGCGCATAGCATTATTCAACAGACAAGAACATTAGAGATATTTGATAGACTATATATGCATGGTAATATACCTCACATGTTCTACACAATGGGCATGTCCATGAACTCAGGTGAAACCAATCTGCAAGAAAATTATAACAAAGAAGTTATACATGAGTAAGATTTCCTGTTATAAGGAACTTTGAATCGTCATTAATATAAGTAGTCCTATTTATTAAACCAATTATCACCCACTTTGTTATGCTTCTTTACAATTAATAGTGATTCACTCAAGATCAGTAATACAAAAAATTTCAGGACAAGTAATTAAAATCACGAAAAACAGTTTCTGAACTATGATTTTGACAAAGATTTCAGTCGTGATCAAGAAACCTCTATGTTGACTGTTGCAAATTTTGCACGACAGCATTCTCAGGGCTCTCTCACTTCCTTCCTTTTCACCATCACAACATATTCGACACATCACTTTGACAGCCTGAGCTTCTCCAACTAAATCCTCCACTATTTCTCCAGAGATATCCTGGGGTTCCCCGAAAGGCAAACCAAAAAGGAAAATGAGCAATAAATAGAAAAAAATAAAATAAATAAACATGTTGACAAAAATTTAAACTGTAATTCATGGACAGTTCAAATAACACGAACTCCTACATACAACTTTAAGGATAAGATACTACATTAAACCCTAAACTCTAGAGTATAAACGTTTACAATGTCGAGCGAGCACTACTCTTGTAACATCCATATAATAGTAAACTACCATAATCCATGTAACAACTACACTGCAAACAAATCATACATAAATCTTCTATATCATTTCAGCATTAGTTTTTACACAGACAACAAAAAGTTAACACCAACTATAATGAATGTTCCAATAAACTAAATTATCCTTAAAATCGTCAACACCACACTAAAACATCCTTCTTTAGGATGTAATAATGCCTACTAGAAATGAACACCCCAGCACACTTAGGTATCAAATAATATTACACAATTCTAAGCAAAACAAAAGAGCTCCAAACGATCTTTATTAGTGTACATAAATACTATGAACTTTATTCGAGTACATAATTCGAGACAGTAGAACCATTTTTTTCATAGTAGATCATTTCCGTGCATTTAACATGGAAGTAATATAAAATTTTCAACACAAAAAAATTCAATCTTTTTTTTACTATCAAACAAGTTGATCCAACAAATTCATGAAAATTATACCAATTACCAAAAACTTCATCCAGTTGAACTCACAAATAACAATTGAGGTAAAAAAAAAAAAAAATGGCTCACCAGCAAGGCACCACTTTCAAACCTCGGCAGCCTTGGAATCATTCTCCCCCTTCTTCTGCAAAGCAGTCCGCTTGGAGTGACCTGAGAGCAGCTCCTCCGCATCCACATTATAACCATCTCCACCCACAACTCCACTAACACTTGCAGCTCCACTTGGAACTGCAATTCCATCACCGAGGGCCGAATTCACCACCGGCACAGGCCATTTGTCAGAAAAAAAAGAGGATAAAGTTCTGACCATTTGTCAGAAAAAAAAGAACAAAAGGATCTTGTTGGATTCTCAAGAAATTCTTCGATTTCTTTCTTCTACCCTTTCCCGGGAGTCGATGACTATTCATAGCTATTACCTTGACACCAAAAAAGAATTCGACCCAATGCTTTATTTCTGTCCTAGTTGATGGCATCCCACTCCGCGATTTCGATCCCGTTCCAATTTTTTCAGGTTTTAATGGGATTGAATAATTTTATCCCGATCCCGTCCGTCTCGTTTTAGAATGGGATGAGATGGGATGAAGATTTTCAATTCCGCCAATCCCGTCCCGTCCCGAGCTATTTTTTAATATTTATTATTAATATTATTTATTTATTTATTTTTATTCATATAAACTTATAGATGATTGACAGAAGCTCATGGTGTTTGCAGTGGTAACATAAATGTTAGTTCAAGAAATAAATATTTATTAAGTAAGAGAAAGATAGCAGACTGTTCCCAATAAAAGTGGCTCCAATTATTTAATTTTCAAATATTAATAATACCCAGGTGAAGATAAAAATGACAATTAAATGAGTAATACACATTCAGAAGGGAACATTCAGGAGCAGAGCCAAGAATTTGAGATGCCCCGGGTTGTAAAAATAAATTTTTTAATTACAATATATGTATTGATGATAAACATTATGAATATGTTAGAGCATTACCAATATGTCTATATTTCTTCCTTAACAAAAGATGAAATGTCATTTTGTCAAGAAACCATGAATTTTGTTTCTCACAGTAATGAAATTGTAAAATCAGTTGGGAGACCATCACAACGACACAATACTCTTAGTGGGTCCCATTTATCATGTCATTTTCTAAAAGTCAAGCCTACTCGACTTCATTGTTAGGGGATTTAGTGGCTACCCTTATATTTGCATGTCACATCTATATCTAATTATAAGAAAGTTATTTTTCACGCTCTTATATAATGATAATCTTCGCGACAGCCACAGACAACACGCTGATTCCGTCTCGATCCCGTATGAACGGGATGGGTATATCTTGGGGATGAGACCATCCGATCCCGTCCCGATCCCGCATGAACGGGATGAGATAGAGATGAGTATATCTCATCCCATCCCATCCCATGCCCACCCCTATTAGAGACACAATTGCAATTGGTCTTTTCGCGTGTGTGTTCGAGAAGGGAAGACGAAAATAGGGCTTTTTTGTTATTTTTTAATTTTGTAAGAAAGAAAAATAAAAATTAGAGAGGGGATCGGGGATGTGGTGAGATGTGAATGTGAAAACGGGCTTCTCTTTTAACTTTGGGTATAGAAGGTCACTAGCTCATCAACGAAGATGAAGAAAAGAGATGGCACTGGTTATATTACACGGTAGCTGCTAACGTGCGCCGGGTTGATTGTGTTTACTTAACCCCAACCTCCTGTGTGTTATATGAATCCAAGTTCGGGTCCGGCCCGTATAATGGATTAACCGAAATAACAAAAAAAAAAAAAAAACCTCTGTTTTGAGTGGTTAATCACGAAATCGCCCCCTAACGGAGTAACAAAACCCTCGCAGCTCTGTCTGTCTTTGCGCTGTGTTCCTCGCTACACGCGTTCACTCTTTTATTCTTGTAGTCGCTTTTCTTCTTCTGTGAAAAGCAGAGGCCGAGAGCGAGAGAGCGAAGTGGATTGTCGAAAAAAATTTCAAGGAAAGGTAAAGTTTCCATTTTATTTTATTTTCTTTTGAATCTGTGTTGAGTAATGGGGCTTTCTGCTTTAGATTTTTTTGTAAAAATAAGTCATTTTGTGAGTTTTACTTTTGTGTTTGTGTACCAATCTCAAAGAGTGTTCATTTCTGGGTTTCTTTGCTTTACGTGATTTTTGTTCCTTCTTTGGTGATTGAAATCACATTAAGCAACGAAGAAAAAGATTGGGTTTTGTTCACTCTGTGGCTAAAGCTTGTTTGCTTTTTTTTATAGTGGCTTTGTTGCGTTTGATTTCAAATCTGACTGGTTCAGATTATTAGTCATTGGTGTGTGAGCTTTATGGCAGAATGACAGTCATCACGAAACCGGAAGATTTTTCACAATTCTAATGAGTCTTTCATTAGGGGTGCTGATCAACCCAAAAGCAATTGCTAATTTCTCATTGTGGAAACTAAGAGACTGTATTTTTCTCTTCCTCTTCTATGTCAGACGTCACATGAATTTTATAGCCTTCAAGCTCCAAAAGCATAGCCAACTCATCCATTTTTTCAATAATTGTATCACTTTGTGGATGAGATGTATCCCCTGCATAGAACTGATGGACTACATTATTCACCTACAATCCAAATATTACCAGGCATTTTCTTCATCCTCAGACATTTCCATCATCAGTTTCACCTGTTTTACATTATCCCAATCTCGCTCTCTAGCATATGCATTTGTTAACAATACAATGGGTATAAAAAATCCCAGTTTTACTGATGGATAAGGAATTTAGAATTCCTCAATCTTAGCTTAATATTAGATCAGAGCCTCTATTGTCTGGCTGGTGTAGCCGCAATAGCACTTGATTCTTTTTTGGCTGAATTTCCATGTTGCGAGCTTCTCGATGAGTGTTTATTTTTAGAGTTCTGCAGTTCAAGAGTTCAGGTTTTTATTGTCGGTTTTGTATGCAATACATTACGTTTCTTGGCTCGTTCTAATGTTTGGAACTTCTCTTTTAGTGTTTATTGTGATGAATTTACAGTTTGACCTCTTGCTAGCATAGCATTGTTTAGAATTTTGGATATTGATTATACAAATGGGAATCTATCTAGCATTTTATATAATGTGTGCATCTTATAGTTAAATCGTTAATTGGACCTTAATCAGTTCAGGAGTGATATGAGATTTATCGGGATTTCTCTATTCTTCTATAATATGCTTACTACAATTTTTTTTTTTAAGATTGATGTATATTGAAGTAGTAGACATCGCATACCACAATTTCAGGTAAATTATAATAAAATTAGAAATTCAATGTTAGATAAATGTGCCTTTACATATTCTTTAGCTTAGCTTGTTATTCTCATTTTATCGTTTTTATCTCTAATTAGATTATATATATTTTGTCGTTTTTGTCTCTTAAACCTTTTCACACTTGTTATTGCCTTATTGATTAGAGAATTCATGAGGTTAAGACAAAATTAGAAAAATAAACATTATTTTTCTCTCATTTATTTATAACATTTACGTAGAATAATTAATCAGTGAATTTTGAAAGTATTTATCGAAAAGTCAGCAAAAATCGCCGATTGCTCAGGCTAGAGATTGTTGAAATGATTAATTCAAAAATCACAACGCTCTACTAGCGAAAAGAGATTAATCGGGGATTAATCACCAATTTTATAACACAACTTATGAGATTCTTTGAAGTCCATTGTTAATTGTAATTTACTAATTTCATTGATGAATGTCTTACAAGCATACCAGTTGAAGTTGTTTTGTTTTGAACTTTATTGTTAGGGTCTAGAAAAGTCCTCTACTTGTTGACTACTTGACTTCCACCTTGATGTTGGTATCATTTATTGGAACGGTTATTTTTTGCTACTAACATTATTGGAACTTTTAATTTTTCATTTAATACAACTTTTTAATAGTCCTAGAAACTCTCCTTTCCTCTTGACAATTTGGTACCCGTTTTCATGTTTAAAGCTGTGTTTTAATAGCAATCTTCTCTATTTTTCATATTTGAAGCCGAGTTTGATGTTTGAAACCCGATTTACTGTTGTAAATCTTCATCAAGAAAGGGTTTTTTGTTCTCGTGCAAACAAAGTTTTTTTGAAGTGACATTTGAAGTTGTAATTGGAATTAGATTTTTGTACCTATTGATTTTCTTATTAATTCAGCACTGATTAGCTCTTTTGACTAGCGTGTTTTTGAGACATCTTATATAGCTTTTCAGATTCAGAAAGCTACTCTGCTACTATCATTTGCTTTCAGCCCTCGGAGTTCCGAGTCTAACTTCTGAATTTTTTCCCCTTTTTTAGTTTTGTAGTGTAGTTTCTTTGATGTACCCATGCCATGTATTTTTCGTTTGACAAACCTTCTGTTTTACAAAAAGGTGACATGGTAATTATTTTCCATTTGAACCTCTTTCTGAGTGCAGGAAGGTCTCAGCTTAAATAAGTGAAGATGCCTGCTTGTAATGGAGCTGCAGTAATGGGTGCCCTTCAACAGCCCATTTTTGTTAAAGGCGCGACATTTATTTTTAGGACTAATAAGAGCGAAGGATTCCCATATCAATTGAAGCTTAGTTCGGTGCAGCCTTGCAAAGCTGCTCCTATTCAAGGGAGGTTGGTGACTGGTAGGCCACCATCTTCCGTGTCGGTTCCTATCCCCGAACTTGCAGGTAACTTTTAGGACACGCTTTGAGAAGTAAACAATAACTGCTGCAATTGTGTTCATTTATCTGAGTTTAGCATAGTTAACTTATGCTATTATTGTATGTGTTATTCTGGAAAACAGGTGTGGTGTCTAGTTCCATGAAAAGATTTAGCAGCCATATCAATATAAACGGGCTCTATAGAAATGGTTATGAATACTGTAAAGTCCAATTCCCATCTATAGACAACAAAAATTGACAAATGAAAGATGAACTGAAACTGATTATGTTTTCATTGTTCAGTAGGTCAAAAACTCATGAAACTTTTTCAGTTGTGTTTTGGTCGTTTGCATTCTATAGAGATAATACGATTATAGGTGAAGGGTTTATAAAAGTGAGAGGATCTCCCATCATTTGGTGAGAATCAGTTTTCACTTTTTAGACACCGGAAATGTCATAAGACATGGTTTTTAAGTTTCAAAAAGTGAAGGAACAAAAGAACGGCATTTCTTTAGAGTCCAACATGTCAGAAACACTTATTTTGTTTATTATGAACTGATGAAACTGTTTTGAGACTGATTTTGTTTGGGAATGCAGATAGTTTTGTGGATTATAGTCTAAGTGAAGCTGACCCTGAAGTGCACAGTATAATCAATAAAGAAAAGCAAAGGCAATTCAAAAGTTTAGAACTCATTGCTTCAGAGAATTTCACATCTCGTGCAGTGATGGAGGCAGTTGGCTCATGCCTCACAAACAAGTATTCTGAAGGACTGCCTGGTAAAAGGTAATAAAATGAGAACTTAATACTGTAATTTTATCAAGTTTTTAATACTTACATGCAATTAATTAATGTTATGATGTGACTTAGGTACTATGGTGGCAACGAGCACATTGATGAGCTGGAGACACTTTGTCAAGAAAGGGCTTTGGCTGCATTTCGCTTAGATGGGGAGAAATGGGGTGTTAATGTTCAACCATTGTCCGGGTCACCTGCTAATTTTGAAGTTTACACTGCCCTTCTTAACCCTCATGACCGAATCATGGTAAATAGCATTTTATGTGATTATTTCCCCCATTTTTAAAGTCATACTCCTAATTTGTGTCAGATTATGGTGCCTCACTAGATTTTTATGCATGACCCAGGGTTTGGACCTACCTCATGGAGGACATTTATCACATGGATTTATGACTCCCAAAAGACGGGTATCTGGCACTTCAGTTTATTTTGAATCTATGCCTTATCGGCTTGATGAATCTACAGGTACTTCTTCCTTCTTTGAAACATTAAATTTTGGTTGCCTTATTGATGTTGCTTACAACATGATTTCTGATTCGTGGTTTCTTTAAAATGTGGGAGCAGGCCTTGTTGATTATGACATGCTTGAAAAGACAGCCATTCTTTTTCGACCAAAGCTCATTATTGTTGGTGCTAGTGCATATCCTCGTGATTTTGACTATCCTCGTATGAGGAAGGTATACTTCTTGGCTTGTTATCTTTATGAATCCTTGTAATTTGTGAATGATAACCGGTTAAAAATTTTGTGGCTAACTTCTATATTAACTTCTAATATCTCAAATGTTATACTTGAAAGATTGCAGATGCTGTGGGTGCTTTTCTAATGATGGACATGGCTCACATAAGTGGACTTATTGCTGCTTCTGTGATTGCTAACCCTTTCGAGTACTGTGATGTTGTAACTACGACAACTCACAAGGTATAGTGTTTAACCATTGTGTACAATACGAATAGAGTAGCGTATAAACGGCTTTCTAAAAAAAATCATCCTTGTTATTCCCTGAATGCACTTTGTTACAAAGTCTAATGCTTTGTTACCATGTTGTTTTTGCTGTTTATTATTATCTGATGTATGCTTTAATATATTTATATGCTTTGACTAGGTGACTCTTTGAACCTTGTGTGGGGATAAAGCCCTGGGTCTTGATGGTTTGCCAATGGGCTTGTTAACAAATGTTAGCATTTTACTGGAAAATTTATGATGGCTGTGGGGCTTTCAAAATACTGGAATGAAACACTCTTATTCCTAAAATGGAGGGTACTTGTGAGATAAAAAAAACTATTGTCTGACTAGCTTGCATAGGAGTAATGATAAAATATTTGAAAAAAAAATTTTGATTGAAAAACACTGTTTTTGGATTTCTAAGGTGCTTTTCTCAATGAGGTTTTGGTTGCTAAGATGAACTCAACAGTTGGTATGCTAGACTTGATTTGTAAAGTTGACTTTGAAAAAGCATATGATCGAGTTGATTAGGACTTTCTCCTTTATTGCTCGAGGCGATTAAGTTTTGGGGAGAGTTGGAGTTGTATCTAGTTCATGTATTTTTAAGTCATGGTGAATGGCTACCAATGTGGGTTTCTTCGATAATTGTACCAGGGCTAAGCTAAGGGATCTGTTATCACCTCTTTTACATGAAGTGCAATGTTATTTTGGAGTTCATTATGCCACTTGTGGTGTTTTGTTCTGAGCTTCTTCAGTTTAAGTTCTTAGAATATTTCTTATTTTGCTCATCTTGATGTGATTATATATATGGAGGCATTCAGCAAAATAAAGAGTTTGTAGATCAAGGGGTTTCACTCCTTTTCTTTTCCTTTATTTCTCCCTTTATTATGATGTTTTTGCATATTGCCTGATAGATATTAACATTGGTTTGCAGTCACTACGAGGTCCTAGGGGTGGTATGATATTCTTCAAGAAACACCCTGTTCTCGGAGTTGATATGGAATTTGCCATTAACAATGCTGTTTTTCCTGGTTTACAGGTTTGGAGTTAGCACCTTTCATTACTGATTTTACCTCAAATATTTAGTAGATAGAGTTCTATGTTAAAGTTCCTTGGAAATTGACTTTCTAATTTGCAGGGAGGGCCGCATAACCACACTATTGGAGGGTTGGCAGTCTGTCTAAAATATGCTCAGTCACCAGAGTTTAAAGCTTATCAAGGCCAAGTAAGTCACCTTTATTTCCTGTTCAAAGGAGTTAATTGTCGTTATCATGCCTCAGAAGCTAAGCTATCTTGTCATTTCTTTGTGTGGGGTTTACTTTTGTAGGTTATATCTAATTGTAAAGCTCTTGCCAGTCGACTGAGCGAGTTAGGTTACACGCTGGTTTCAGGTGGTAGTGATAACCACCTTGTTCTTGTTGATTTAAGACCACTTGTGAGTTACTCAGTTCTCTTATCCATTTATGATTCTTATGCCTGAAACATAAGATTTGTTGTTTAATTTATTTCTGATAGTAATGTAGTGATTCATGGTCCTCAACCAGTTATCTTGTTGTCAGGTGCAGGTAAGCATTTTTTGATAGATACTAGAAATCAAGAGTTGATCACTTACCAAAAACTTGCAAGATTAATAATTAAACTTTAACTTGGACCTTGAAGTGTTGTTAAGTTTCCTGAAAGAATGAAAATAAACTTTATGTTGTTTGCTTTGGAGACCCTGTAAATTGTTAGCATAAAATTTAAAATTTATTTATGACATGGTTGTTAGTAAAAGGTGAAAGCTCTGTGTTCTGTTACTCTTGGAAATAGTTCAACCTCCCGTTATAAGAAACAATGTATAAGTTTCACAAAAAATGCTTGTCGGAGTTGGATCTGGGTTTCACATTACTTAACAGGCTACTTAGTAAATGGAGCATTGTTGAACCAAAATACTTTATACAAGATCTATCAGGAAGTTAATTGATCAAAATCATGGTTTGGATTTGGGGTAGAAACTGAGGCGTACTTATAGACGCTCCAATGCATACATGTTTCTTTGATTGGGATTGTTTGTTTGTACGCTTTCCCTTGTTCCTTGTAATTTTGGGATTAGCTTTGATCTTGCTCAGTGAAACTCCAAACGGACAGTTTGTGTTTTCAGACCTCTGTTGTTAATCAAAGTGTAGTTATATTAATGAGACCTATGGGTATAATCATATGAAACCATTATGATGGGTCGATTTTCTTACCATTAGCCTTGTTAATACTTATTAACAGTTTTAACACTCGTATTGAAGGGTATGGATGGTGCACGAGCTGAGAAAATCCTAGATATGGCTTCCATCACTCTGAACAAGAATTCTGTCCCTGGTGAGTGAACATGTCATTTTTATATATATTAAGAATAGCTTTTCTATTCAAGTTGTTCTCATCTATATTATATCTTTTAATCATAAAGGTGACAAGAGCGCACTAGTCCCAGGGGGTATCCGTATTGGGACACCTGCAATGACTACTAGACAATTTTCTGAGGAGGAGTTTGTCGCAACAGCAGACTTCATTCACGAAGGAGTGCAGATTGCCCTCGAAGCAAAACAGTTGGTTCCAGGCTCGAAGCTTCAAGACTTCATGAAATTCATAGGATCTCCAAATTTTCCTCTGATGCAACGTATCACAGATCTACAGACGAAAGTAGAAGCTCTGACCTCTCAGTTTCCTTTACCTGGAGTATAATGATAATTTTTTCATAGGTTTTCTGTCATTCTCTCCTTAAGAATGATGTTTTAAGAACTAAAAGTGTATAATCTCTAGTATCAACTTGTGGTCGATATTGTGGAGAGATCATCCTCAAGTATACAGATGTTAAGATGTATTGGGGATTTATGGAACTATTTTAAATAGTTTGATGTGCTTTTGAGATATCTGTTGGTTAAGGTATTTCTGGTTCGTTAAGCATCTCCAACGAGCTTCTTGTAGATGGTAATATTTTGCTAGTGGAGGGTGAAACATATGTTCCCCGAGACTCCATTTGAGATATTCCTTGCCTAGGTGCCATGGGGAGGCTACAAGGAGTTAAATAGCGATTTCAGCGAATTACACTCATTAGTGAAACTAAAAAAATTGCTAATTGGTGCCTTCATACTGAATTCATAACCTATTAAGAACTGTCATTAGAAATAAAAACAAACACCCGACCAAAGTTTGTTCAAGTCTTAAACAAATTCAAAACCTAAGAACTTTGATTAGAAATAAAGCAACAACTCCATCAAAGTGGTCCACTTAAGTCCTAAACATGATAAGAGGATCGTCCCTCTTAGTAAGGAGCAAATCATAAAGATCCCTACAAAGGACCACACCTATTCACCAAATCCTCACTATTTGGACATTTTTGCTAAAAACTACATTTTGCTATTGGGATAGTTTTCGATAAAAATGAGAACATATCAAAACATCCATAGTAAGCCCAGAAAAAAATAAAAATAAAAAAAATAAAAAATAAAAATAAAAAACCACTGAACATATAAATTTACATATACAACCACACATTTATACTAACGACACTACAACCACAACCACTGCTATTGCTACTAATACCACCCCCAAGGATTGTGATTTCGTTTTTTGAGTTAATTTCGGTCCCATTTATACAAACGCCACTACAACCACAACCGATACCATTTATACAACCACTACCTCCCCTACTACTACCACAATATTATTGCACAAAACAAATATTTGATCATTTGCAAATTAGTTTCCATGACACAAAAAAAAATGTTAAGTAGGGAAAATTAAAATCCTTGTAATTTTGTTCTTAAAAAAAATTTCCTTGAATATTTATTTTCCATGAAACCAACAGAGCCTAAAATATGAAGCTTGATTGATTTATGTGAAAAAATATATATATGCTCAAAGCATTAATTTATTTATTCAGGTATTTATTTAACTTATTCTAAATTAAATTTGTGATTAAATACTATAATTTAAGTTAAACGCAAAAAAAAAATCTAATATAAAAGTCATATATTATTTATTAGACTTATACATAATTTATTACACTTGTAAAGATCTGGACCAGGATCAGTAAGGTGGGGTGGTTAAGGTATTCATTAGTTCGGGTCAAATTATCATGCCTAGTTGTCCATGGGCATTTACCATATGTTTATCGTCATGTCAGTTTATAGTGTCGTTGTACTATTGTTAGCCACTCATGTATGTTGTAGTTCCACGTCTCCAATTTCGTTTTTGTTTGATATATGTCATCTATGCAAGTTCAAGCTTTTAAGAGAAAATGATAATCTATGGTAATTTAAAGTTAAACTTAAATAATCATCATAAACAATATATGTAAACCTCAAGGTGACATACATGGAAACAAAGAAGAATAATGTAGGGAGTGTGCAAAACACTTTAATAAGATCATACCTACTAGCATCGTTTGACCCTGTGACCTAGTAATACCATCCGCTACTACTCAATCACTGAGCCATCACACCCTTGAAATCATTTGAGACTTAATAGTGATTATTATGAGGTAGCATTCAAAGTTTGGATATATAGTAGTTGCCGCCTATAAGTAGAAATTGTTTTTTAATTAGTTTTGAGCTAAAACTTAAAAATAAAAAATAAAAAATAAAAATAAAAAATAAAAATAAAAATAAAAAATAAAAAATAAAAATAAAAAATAAAAATAAAAATAAAAGTAAAAATTTACAGATTAATAATGGATACAATGGGCCAAACTTTTAGCCCATTTCGATGTCACCCCAAATTTCATATTAAAATTTTCCTTAAATTACAAAAACAAGCCCTGCTTGCTATGCATGCTCTTATCTCCAATGCCGGGGACAAAAACGTTATTTTACCTATGAACCATCCTTCCACATGTCCGTCCTTTCTCCATTCCCTCCTCTTTCTCTTTCGTCCGTTCGAACTTGGTCTCCAAACATACTCTCTCTCGCACAATCCCTAATCTTCGTCTAGGGTTTGCATTTTCCAGACCCAAATCTTACATGGTAAAAACCCTAAACCTCGTCTTTTTCTTCTACATTTTAGCTTTTTGGTCGATTTCTTTCTTTTTAGCTTATTTAGGGTTCTTGAACTTCCAACAAAATGTGTTCGTGTCGCTTTAAATTCATTACATGTTCTGTAAAAATTGAAACTTATCCATGTGTTTAGTTAATTTTTGAAGAATATATAGAAAATAGGAACACTGATACTGTTGGGGTGTCGCGCACATGCACTTGTGCGCACCCCTTGGTCCACTATACTTAAACACCACCTATCGAGTCGGGCCTTCCATCTGGGCCTAGGTGGTGTAGAGTTTTCCCTTAAAAGATATCGCTGCTATTAGGGAGTGAACAATCTCATTATAAACCTTTGTGATGTGGAACTATTCAAGCCAACACTTTTCCAACATAAACATCAAAGACAAGACGAGCTTAGCCACTCGGTAAAGAAAGAAAACTTCCTCTAAAAAACCACTATAGTACTCAACCATAGAGAAAACTGATAAGATACAAGTGATGGGTCTAATAATACAAAATGGAGTTCACCGAGATAGGCAAAGCTCATGATAGAAACCAAATTTTTACCTTACATAGAATGAAATTCCTGTGGACAACACAAACTTGTGTTGTTATCTAATCTTGCTTGGCTCAGAAGAAAAAACATATGAATGAAATAATTATATGCAGCTTTATACAAGATAAGATAAAGAAAAACCTGATGCCATCACATTGACAATGCACCCAGCGCTGGCAATCATCACAGCAGACCATTGGAGCTGATTCAGAATCTCTATAAACCTAAAAATGTTGGAAGACAATCCAATCAACTCTTTAATGGAACATAAGAACTAATTCTCTCAAGATATTGCAGACAAATTTCAGAAATATCTTATACATGTAGATATATAATTCTTTTGTAGTAATATTTTCTCTTAGAATGTTACTACAAGAGAAAATATCTCTACAAATGAAGTTACTACTACAGATAATGTGCTTGCTATGGCTGAAGTTCACTGCTAATATGTGATTTGGAAAAGCTAAGAAAAATTGTTTACAGTCCAACATAAGAGAGACATTACCTTCAAACACACTGGGCAGTAATTCCCCTTATTAAACAATCTCCCACAAGCATCGCAACAAGTATAGCCTAGAAACCATCTGCAAATTTTGCATATAAAACAGTTGTCAAATATAGTCATTATATCAAAAAATTGTACAAACTCCAACAGGATAAACAGACAATAAATGCATTGTATAGCTTTTGTTCTTTTCCACTGGATGATAATGCTTGATCAACTAAACAATGGTAGAAGTAAACTGCCTTTATAAGAACCGCCTCTGCTGAAAACCTTGGGGTCTAAACAAGTGTCAACACACATGGACAGCACATCTTAACAGGATTTATGCATAATATGAGCATGCGTGAACAGTTAGTATCTGTGTCAAAAGTCATATCCTTGTTATAACTAGATAGACTTCTGAGTTCTTCAAATGGTTCATGTCCTCTAGTTGTCACTCTTAACCAACTAGATTGCCTATGAAACACTGCTACCGAGAGTTGTATAGAACCACAAAGCTCCAAATTGGAATATGATCGCCAATCAAGACGATGAGATTGAATGCTTGTGACGCTCAAGCAAGAATGGTATAGATAAATTAAGATGTCTTAGATGGTCTGATCGAGGTGGGTATGATGGCCTGAGGAAATTGAAAAAACAACAAGGTGATAAGTCAACTTTTTCAAGTTTTTGAATGCAAAGGGTACAGGAAAATAATTCTTTGGTTTACATCTGGAGAATCTATTCTGAGAAATAGGAGGCACCGAAAGCAAGGAGCACAGCTTGGAGGACATTTTTTCAGGACATTCAAAAGATTAATATTTGTTTTCATTTTCAGACTGGGGATCACTGCTTCAAGTTTCACCAGATTATTCACCACCACTACTACTATTACAACCGTACAGGTCAAGCTAAAGGAATCCTTCCTCATGTGGCGCAAACATGAAATGAAAACTCTTAAGAGCCAAGCTAGGCAAGCCAGGCCGGGTTCAATACCGTACATTATCCTAGAAATGCACATCTCGAGGATGATGGACGATTTTGTGCCAGGCCTGGCTATGTAGAAAAGTCTTGAAATGCAAATTCTTGCCTAACATGAAAACTATATTTCCATGATTGTGATGAGTTCAAATTGTCGGCACTGCATAAAGAATATTCACCTTGAGAATTGAGAAAATAGAATTCTGGCACTTAGGGTGTGTTTGGTTGCATGAAATCCTATGCCGTAGGAATTCATTAGGAGACTCTTATATTGTAGGTTAATTTGAGGTGTCACTCCACATCCACCATTTGATTTTGTGATCAATGGTGAGAATGAAAGTCCCATGAATATGGAAATCACATGACTTGGGGGACCAAGGTGTGGGATTCCCATGTTCATGGGACTTTCATTCCCAAGGGTGTGTGGTTGCATGGAATCCTATGTCATGGAAATTCATGAAGAGATCCCTACACTTTAGGCTAAATTGATATATCACTCTACATCTCAATTAGATTTTGTGATTAATTGTGGGAATTGAAGTGTTATTCTCATGTTCATGAGACTTTCATTTTCACCATTAATTACAAAATCTAATGGTGGATGTGTAATGTTTTGGCTTATGTAGTCCCACATTGGTCCTGATGGGAAAATATCTTTGTATTCATGCATTAGCCAATAGAATTCTACAACACATATAATTGTGTGGAATGTTCACCACCACTACTACTACTAGTTACAGCTGTACAAGTCAAGCTGAAGGAATCCTTCTTCATATGGTGCAAACATGAAATGAAAATTCTTAAGAGCTAGGCCTTAACATGAAATAAAAATTCTTAAAAGCCATGCCTGGCTATGTAGAAAAGTCTTACATGAAAACTATATTTCCATGATTATGACTTGAGTTCAAATTGTTGATACAGCGTAAGGAACATTCACCTTGAGAATTGAGAAATATAATTATGAATTCATGAGGGTACCCTTACATTTTAGGTTAAATTGATGTATCACTCTACATCGCCAAATATCACTTTTAAAACCATTTGCTCGGGCTCATCTCCTCAACAAAATACTTGTGCCCCCCTTTGCAAGTTAAGATGTCATTATCCAAGTCTCTAATTCTAACCAGTCTTTGAGAAATATTAAGAGGACTTGTTAATTACTTAGGCAAGTTCTCATGTATTTATTGATCGTTCATATGTCAACTAATATTAATGGAAATTTGGAAATTTGACTAAGTCAACTATTAATGAAAGTTTGACTAAGTCAAAGTACTTGTTTCCTAGATTCTTTATACCTAATATATATATATCAGATTCTTATAGAAATTCAACAGGAGAATGTTCACCACCACTACTACTAGTTATAGCCGTACAGGTCAAGCTGAAGGAATCCTTCTTCATATGGCGCAAACATGAAATGAAAATTCTTAAGAGCCAGGCTAGGCAAGCCAGGCCTGGCTCAATATCGTACATTATCCTAGAGATGCGCATCTCGAGGATGATGGACGATTTTGAGCCAGGCATGGCTTGCCTGGCTATGTAGAAAAGTCTTGAAATGCAAATTCTTGCCTAACATGAAAACTATATTTCCATGATTGTGACTTGAGTTCAAATTGTCGGCACTGCATAAAGAATATTCACCTTGAGAATTGAGAAAATAGAATTCTGGCACTTAGGGTGTGTTTGGTTGCATGGAATCCTATGCCATAGGAATTCATGAAGAGACTCTTATATTTTAGGTTAATTTGAGGTGTCACTCCACATCCACCATTTAATTTTGTGATCAATGGTGAGAATGAAAGTCTCATGAATATGAAAATCACATGACTTGGGGGACCAAGGAGTGTGTTCCCATGTTCATGGGACTTTTATTCCCAATGGTGTGTGGTTGCATGAAATCTTATGTCATGGGAATCCATGAGGAGATCCCTACATTTTAAACTAAATTGATATATCACTCTATATTCCCAATTAGATTTTGTGATTAATTGTGGGAATTGAAGTGTGATTCTCATGTTCATGAGACTTCCATTTCCACCATTAATTACAAAATCTAATGGTGGATGTGTAATGTTTTGGCATATGTAGTCCTACATTTGTCCTGATGGGAAAATATCTTTGTTTACATGCATTAGCCAATAGAATTCTACAACACATAGAATTGTGTGGAATGTTCACCACCACCACTACTACTAGTTACAGCCGTACAAGTCAAGCTGAAGGAATCCTTCTTCATATGGTGCAAACATGAAATGAAAATTCTTAAGAGCTAGGCCTTAAGATGAAATGAAAATTCTTAAGAGCCATGCCTGGCTATGTAGAAGTCTAACATGAAAACTATATTTCCATGATTATGACTTGAGTTCAAATTGTTGGCACAGCGTAAGGAATATTCACCTTGAGAATTGAGAAAATATAATTATGAATTTATGAAGGTACCCTTACATTTTAGACTAAATTGATGTATCACTTTACATCCCCAAATATCACTTTTAGAACCGTTTGCTCGGGCTTATCTCCTAACAAAATACTTGTGTCCCCCCTTTGCAAGTTAAGATGTCATTCTCCAAGTCTCTAATTCTAACCAGTCTTTGAGAAATATTAAGAGGACTTGTTAATTACTTAGGAAAGTTCTCATGTATTTATTGATCGTTCATATGTCAACCAATATTAATGGTCCACCAATTGTAGCTCAGTTGGTCGGACATCCACTCTCCTTGTGAGAGGTCGCGGGTTCGAGACTCACTAGTTAGGATTTTGTGAGTTTTCGCCCGATTATTAAGAGCACATTTGCTCCGCCGTTGATAAGCCTTCAGGTATTGAATGTAGCTGTTTAGATGGACTGGACCGAAGCGAAAGCGAGTCTTCATGCAAGGTGGAGGCGATGGACCGGAGTGAAAACAAGTCTCTATGCAAGATGGAGGCGACGAGGACATTAAGTGGCAACAATATTGCAGCCTTCGGGTCTGGTTTGGTTAACCCTATTGGGTCAGTCATGTAGCCTTCGGGCATGAATTAATAAATAAATAAAAAGGGTAAAAAAAAAAAAAAAACCAATATTAATGGAAATTTGGAATTTGACTAAGTCAGCTATTAATGAAAGTTTGACTAAGTCAAAGTACTTGTTTCCTAGATTCTTTATACGTAATATATATCTATCGGATTCTTATAGAAATTCCACAGGAGAATGTTCACCACCACTACTACTACTAGTTACAGCCTTACAGGTCAAGCTGAAGGAATCCTTCTTCATATGGTGTAAACATGAAAACTATATATATTTCCATGATTATGACTTGAGTTCAAATTGTCAGCACCGCGTAAGGAATATTCACCTTGAGAATTGAGAAAATAGAATCTGCCACGTACTTATGTATATAAAATTTTAATTATACGTTCATGACCATCCTGATATACATTCTTCTCTCTAGTAGCTGGAAGTGTTTACAATTTCATTGAGATACACACGCAAATACCTAGAACCTTGGACGCAAATACCTAGAACCTTGGGTGCAAATTAGACTTATATACCGATATAAATTCAGGTTTAATACAGCCTTAAGTTTAACCTTTGCAACACTGGGACCAATTATAGTTTAGCCATGAATTTGTTAACTTTCAATATGGTCTTTTTCTTCTGTTTCTCATTAAACATCTGTGTTCATTCAACAAATGCTCAGAGCAGCTGCACCATCAACACCTGCACATTCGATGTCGGAGTGATTCTTGATCTAAATTCAGCAATGGGTAAGGTGGTAAATATGAGTATTTCCATGGCACTCGCCGAATTTTATGCTATTCATGGAAACCTTAGCTCCAAGCTTGTTCTCAATGTAAGGGATTCAAAAGGAGATGTCATGAACAGTGCAGCTGCAGGTATGTAAGATGTTATGAATTAGGAAAAATAGTTAACAGAAACCACCGAAGAAAATATTTCAATTACTTCTTTTAGGCTGCAGGTATTTGCAAGCATTCACTCATTTCTTTTGTGTTTTCATAACAAAGTTATCCCACAACATATATCATGATCATGCAAGCAAATTTAGTCATGCATGTTTTTGTTTCCTATAATAAAACTTATAACCAGCACCTTCAAATTGCAACTATTAGTGATGAAAGTGTATGCTAATTAAATTCTTCTCATTGCAGCATTGGATTTGATAGAAAATAAAAGGGTGAAGGCAATTATAAGCCCCGAGATTTCAGAAGCAGATTTTAGTGCCTACATTGGAAACAAAGCTCATGTACCGATACTTTCTTTCTCCCCAGTCAGCTTCTCTAGTTCTTCAAGTCGTCTTCCTTATTTTTTTCATCTTGGTCAAAACAAATCATCTCAAGTTTCTGCACTAGTTGACATTGTCAAACATTACCGATGGAAGGAAGTAGCCATCATCCATGATGACAGCCAAAGTGGTGCTGCTATTCTACCATTCCTCTCTGATGCATTTCATGAGATTGGTGTCCTATTAAGTTTTACGACTGTCCTACCATATAATGCAAATAGCACAACAACCAATGAGGAACTGCACAAGTTAAAGCGCTCAAATATGAGGGTATTCATTGTTCATTTGCCGCTTCCTCTTGGTGCTCGTTTCTTTGTAAATGCGAATCAGGCTGGAATGATGCAACGTGGTTATGCATGGATCACTACATACGAGATCAACAATCAATTGGGCTACATGAACTCCTCTGTTTTGTCGTCCATGGAAGGTGTTATAGGTTTGAAGTCATATGTGCCACCATCAGAGTCTCTCCGGAAGCTCAAATATCGATGGAGACGCCAGAATGGCCTCAAACCGCCCCAATTGGAACCAAATATGTATTGGGCATATGATTCTATATTTCTTTTAGCAATGGCTGTTAATAGAACAAGTTCTCATTTGGAAAGAAACCTCCTATCACCGTCGTCATCTAATAGATCAATAGCAAGGAATAGGTTGACTGTATTCGACAACGATGTCTCATCAATTGGTTCTGAATTGTTGCAGTCTGTTATTGCAACCCAGTTCACTGGGTTAAGCGGCAAAGTTCAGTTCGTGGATAGGCAATTACAATTGTCTTCTTTCGAGATCATAAATTTGGGGAGAAGTCCACCCAGAGTTGGATATTGGACACCAAGTGGTCTTTCTCAGAGGCTGAACTCAAAAATCACGGAGAATCTAGGTGGTGTTGTTTGGCCTGGAGGATCGATAGAAGTTCCTTATGCTAGAATACTCAGAGTAGGAGTCCCACATAAACCTGTCTTTCCTCAGTTCTTAACTGTGACTCATGTCAGACATAGTTCAATAGTTGTGGATGGTTTCTCAATGGATGTATTTAAGAAAGTGATGGAGAAGTTCAGATATGGTTACCAGTATGAAGCTTTTGAACATAACCCTGAACATTTATCTTTGAATTACAACAATCTTACCTACGAAGTATACCTCAAGGTGAGCTACAACTTTTTGATTACTTCAACCACTTTTATGCTTAACAGGTTTTTTGTTTTTGTTTTTTTTTTTTGTGGTTCGTCACTTGGTAATTCATATGGAGATGAATTCGTCACGATAGCTTATGCTTACATATCCTGCTCTACTGGATATAGGATTTTATCCACTAACTACTTTTTTTTGTTACTTATAGAAATATGACGTGGTGATGGGGGATATAACCATTCGTTCTAGTAGGGCAGAACATGTGAGCTTCACGCCAGCCTATTCAGCCCCTGGTATTCGCATGATTGTGCCAGCAAAGAAGGATGAATTCACTCAGGGTCTATGGTGGTTCTTCGAGCCACTTCAGAAGGAACTATGGTTTACTACTATTGCTTTCTTTTTGTGGAAGGGGATAGTCATCTGGATATTTGAGCACAGAATAAATCCAGAATTTCAAGGAACAATTTCGCAACAATGGGGAAAGATACTCTCTTTTTCGTTTTCGACGTTTGTATTTGCGCATAGTAAGTATTAGTTTCTCACCTGAGTTGATGTTAATAACTACTAGGAACTTATGTGACCTACTCTCATCTATTAGAAGTTATGATAAAATTTTACTGTCATCATCATCAAACAAAATGAAATTCAATTTCTCCTTTGTGTTGTGAGAACAGCACTGCTGGGATCACTCTCTATTGACCAATCTAAGAAGCTTAGAATCATAAATTGCCCACAAAAGAACACCTGCATTTTTTTCATATTGTTCAAACCCCATTCAGCAGACCACAAAACCGGAATCTATTTTTTGTTCTACAGGGGGGTTTTGGGGAAGGGAAGGGAGTTCATGTGGTTTGGCTCCCTCTCTCCATCCAGGAAGTTTAGTTGGCTGAAATAATATGAATTGAGTCAAATGTAGACTTTGTTACTTGGTTCACAATTTTTCAAAATAGCATTTGTTTTTGTTCTTTTGCTCCTAGTATTTTTAAGTGTTCTGAACTGAAAACCTTCTCCCTCGTGCCGTAAGCACTCTTCTGTAGCACTTAAATAGGAATTTCGTATTAAGCGTTCCTTGTAATCTCTACATCCTTTTCAGAAAAACAAATCCTACTTGTTTATGCTCTAAATCAAGCATTGTGTGTTGCATCCTTTTCAAACTTGTCTACTTTTTATTTTTTAAAAGTCATTTCTCTGATATGTCGAAGACACCTACTTTTTTTCTTATGTGTTACAGAGGAAAGGCTTGAAAGCAACTACTCTAGATTCGTGATAAACATGTGGACATTTGCTATCTTTGTACTTGTAACCAGTTATGGAGCGAACCTCACTTCAATGTTAGCATTTGAGAATCTCAAGCCAACTATTTCAGATTTAAAATATTTGCAAAAGAATGGACACGTTGTTGGTTACCAAGATGGATCATTTGTGAGTGAGTTCTTGAAGACTAATTGGGGCTTCAGTGAGAAAAAGCTAAAAAACCTTTCTACAGTGGAGGATTATTACGATGCTTTATCAGCAGGAGGAGTTTCTGCAATTGTGGATGAAATCCCATATATCAATCTCTTTCTCAACAAATATTGTCGTGAGTTTACTGTTGCTGGACCAATTTATCCATCAGGGGGATTAGGCTTTGTATTACTCTCTCTCTCTCTCTGTAGGCATAGTAATTTTTTTAACAGTCTTTTATTGTGTTAGAAAAGCTGAGATCAATTCAAAATTTAGAAGAGCGTCAATGTCACCGTTTTAGCTGTTACTAGATTAACTAAGTATGAACTTTCTGTCCTTGTAACAGTTTATTAAAATCTTGTTTAATTTTGTAACTCTGTGAACATTCGGTATGATTATGTAGTAAATCTTCCTTATCAGCACATGCCTTGAATTTCTACAAGTTGGTGTCATCGATATTCTTTATGAACTTCATGTATTGAAGTTTACTTATTTGGAATCACTTTTCTACATTTTGCTTAAAACCTCTGTTATATACCATAAAACCGAGAAGTTTATACAAGCACCATTGTCACATTTTCTTCAGACCCACAAGGAAATTTTTTGACAAGTCAACAATTGTCTTATTTTTACTTACACGTACAAGTAGCATTTATGTTCACGTCAACTTATATCCTTTACTTTCTGACCTTCAGGTGTTCCCAAAATATTCTCCCCTTCTCTCTGATGTTTCTAAGGAAGTCTTGAGCTTAACTGAAAGTGTTGAAATTGAAAAGCTGCAGCAGAAATGGTTACTGTCTGAACAGTGTCAAGACCATCTTGCAACAAATGTAACATCAAACAAACTGCGACTCTATAGCTTTCGTAGCATCTATGTGATCTTGGCAGGCGCTTCAGCTTTAGCTCTGCTTCTTTTTGTTGTTTCCTCATTGTACAGAAGTTTCAAAGATTATGCAGCAATATCCTTGAGGAAGAGGATCTCCGGAATCAGCAGGTGGTTCAACTTCAAGAAACCGGTTTCAACATCGAATAATTCTACAAGTAGTGAGCAACCTGCAAGAGCTGAAGGACAGAAAAAACCTCATGAAGGATTACTTGATACTTCTGTTAAAGGAGCTGTAGACCATATATTTGAGAATACGTTTGAGATGAAGCAAATCCAAACATATGGATCTCAGAGTGAATGATCTACTGGATGGTTTCATTTAATTTTGAGATCAATGGTGGGAATGGAAGTCCCATGAACATGATAATCACAAAATTAAATAGTGGATGTAGAGTGATACCTTAAATTAGCTTAAAATATAGGGTCCCCTCATAGATTTTCATAAACATACGATTCCATGCAACCAAACACACCCTAAATATAGCTAATATTAGCGATAATTGTAAACTATATTAAGAAACACTTGGCTCATAAGGAATGTGTAAATGCCATATTTTGGGGATTACCGACCAGACACCAAAGTCTATCCCTTGGAGAAATAGTTGTGGACCATTCAATTGCTTGCTTATCCATGTAATTTGATCAAGTCCAAAGTATCTACATAACATGTTTGATGTCTCCTAAATCATTTACACCTAATTAATACCTCCTGGATTTCTATGGAAGAACCCTGATTCTAGAGAGCTAGGTCGGCTCATCACCATCCATCATCCTAGAGATGGACCCATTTTCAGCATCTCTAGGTTGATGGATAGTGATTGGTCAGTCTGGCTCTCTGGCAAGGCTCATGGAAGAATAATATTCAGGAGTCAATGGTTTTGTATTATTCACAAACTTAACCATCCAATGTATGATAGGAATTAGGGGTGGGCACGGGACCGGATGGGACGAGATAGACTCATCCCTATCCCATCCCGTTCATACGGGATCGGGACGGGACGGGATGGGAAAAATCACCATGAACAGTGAACATTATCAATCTCTTACCATTTAACTCACATATCATCGTAGTAAGGAAGGATGAGTACCATTTTCATAAAGGCAGCGAATATTTTACACCACCATTTTCTCTCTCTCGCACCACCTACTTTCTTTCTCAAACCACCTATATAAAAAAAATCATCCATTTTTTCCCCTCACCATTCAAATCGACAACGGTTCCTCCCTCCCCCATTCGAAATCTCTTGCAAATTTCTCATCACACTCAAATCTCTTGCAAATCTCCCATCTCTTCGTCGAAAACTCTCAAAATCCCTCAAAGTCAAAACCCTTAAACTCAAACTCAATAAATATGAGAAAAAAGATATGGTGGCGTGGAGTAGTCGCTACCTTTTGTAGACAACCAAATTACCATCATGAGAACTATTCTCAATATTCTACTACATGTCACAATCTAAATATACTAGGATAAATCCACAGCTAAATCAACCACAATATATTATTTAATGAAACATCTTGGAATTTGGTTTTGAGGTAGACAATTCCCCGCATAGATAGTTTGTTGATATGCCTCCCTCCTAATGAAATTTACTACACACAAAACAAAACAAAAATCCAATACATCTATCAAGAAGTTTACATGTTTGACACGGATTTTGAGGTATATCATCACTTTACAAATTTCGAGGTAAACCATCACTTGCAAACTTAATTAATTGAGGGGGGTTGGGGAAGGAGCGAGGGCGAGGGAGGCCTTCCCTTGCTCCCTAGCAAGGCTCTTAATTGATCAATCTTCCGGCAAGATACAATCAAATATTGAAGATACATCAATTAGTCCCTTGATCACGGTCGTACACGTGGCGAAATCATCCATCATGAGGAACAGACACCTCATACTAAATATGGATAACAAGTTCAGTCACTAAAGCCCAAAAAGGCATTTAGTAACGGACCATAAATAAAGTTAAAGGCCCAATGTGCATCTTTCCTTAGAGAAGAGAGACGTTACAAAAGAGACAAGTCATGGCGGGAATCATTCCCCAATGATGCATCTCAATGAAGGGCGAGAGACGTCCACCTTCATCGCGCCCTGCATGCTTAAGTCACGCACCGAGTTAATTACTTTCAGTATAAAAGGTAAATGAGAGAGTCCATCAGAGGTATGCAAACACAATATAATTATACTCTGTCCAAGTTCATTCTCTCTGACAGTGAACTAATTTAACCATCGGAGTGTCTTCGGCCACCAAACAGGGGGTCTCTGGCAATCTAACATTATTTTACATGTCAGATCTCAAAGAGAGCATATTTGATGCATCAAATATAACAATTGGTATTACAAAATCAAGATATTATATTAGTTCCATGTCATACACTATCGCACATCTCAAGTACCGAAGGTGTCTCAACCTGACACGCTCCCATCACATGCATCAATGACCACTTCGAGTACATGTGTGCCTCAGATGGGATGTCATCTCTAAGATACACATTCTACCTCAAATGGTTAATCACAGGGGCTAAGAACCAAATACATAAGCAATTGCATGCACCGAAAGAGTAGTCACGCTCTATTAATTCTACCTCCACCTAAAATCATTGATTAAAAGAGCATCATTGATCTCCATATGAGATACACGAACAAAGGCTATAAACCAATTCTTATACATGTTTCAAAGAAAATTTCCAAAATCCAAGTGAATAGAAATTTAAATGTTTAGTTTACGGTATGGAAGAAAGACATGTGAAGATCTGTTGATCTTGGAAGCAAGTACTATATGGTGGCATGTTTTATGATTCCATCTTATTTAATTAAAATTTGAATAATAGTTATAAACAAATATTGTATAGTGTTGTGTTCAACATTTTTTATTTTAGTTATTAATTGCCTATTTCATCAGTTCGAGAAATGTTTGCATATTATATTGAAAGGTGACTAGAAACATAAAAAAAAAAAAGTCTACTATTTGAGGCTGTCACTAAAGCTTAGACAATATTTCAGTCCACCAATTAAAGTCTCATATTAAGGATTTAATGATTCCGTCAAAGAGGTAATTAGAACTATTATTAAAATTTAGAGTCCTCTTAATCAATCATACACCCTTGCCAAAAAACACGTAGAACTCCTAGTAGAAAAGCTCACAAAAACCATGTGATGTTAGCTTAGTTGGTTATAATTAAGATGTTCAATTCATCTCCGATAAAGGTAAATAATTTTGAAGTTCATTATACTTCGAATTGTAAAAGGATAACTTGTTATTTGGTAGAAAATTTTCAAGTATATAAAATATTGGGAGATTGATAAAGGAAATGCATGAAATTGTGACTAGAAAGTCTCTACAATTTCTCATTGCAATGAGCACGAAAGTTACATGTATGTGTGTGATGTGTCCAAATCTCGTTCTACTGTAAGTTTGACTTGTAAAATAGATGTTAGACTGTCAATTACCACTTTTTTGGTGGCCGAATGCATTCCGATGCTTAAGTAAGCAATTATGTTGGAGAGAGAAGTAAATCTGGACAAAACTCAGTTAAAGTTGCATATCTTTGTTGATTGTTCCTTTTACCTTATATAATGGTTGCAGTTAATTCTCTGCATGACTTAAGCATGTGAGGCACAACAGCGGGAGGCGTTCTTTGTAATAGTCTCCTCCTTTATGAAGACGTGTTCGTGGAGGCGTAACTCCCTCTACGACTATTTTCTTATGCAACGTTTCTCTTCTTTACGAGAGAACTCGGTCGAGCCTCGATTTGAGCCTTAGTTATGATTTCTTCTGACGAACCTCCGTGGATCGAATGAAATAACCGGATTCGACCGAACAAGCAAACAAAGAAGCAATCAAATCTCCCCAAGTAGGATTCGAACCTACGACCAATCAGTTAACAGTCGACCGCTCTACCACTGAACTACTGAGGAACAGCGGGAAATTCGATTTCATAGAGTTCAATTCCCGTTCTCAACCCATGACCACTATGAGCCCGAAGCTTCCTTCGTAACTCCCGGAACTTCTTCATAGTGGCTCCGTTCCATGCCTCATTTCATAGGGAACCTCAAAGTGGCTCTATTTCATTATATTTCATCCATATCCCAATTCCATTCATTTAATAGCTAGCCCAATTTTGGGATACCTGATCCTCATGATGGACGATTTCTGTCACGTATAGGACTGTGATGATGGTCTATTTTGATGTATCATCAGTGAATACACACACGCAAAATAACATTTGCTTTGAACATTATTCATGTTTGAACCATGTTAGAAAGTTGGATAAACAAGGCTAGTAGATGATTGTATAGAATTTGGAGGTTCTTGTCCACTTTTTGGGCCTTGATTATTGGTCATGCGGCCCTTGCCCACAAGTTAGTTGGGCTATGATATTGGGTATTGATAAGGCCTTAATCAATTATGATATTGCCCACAAACTCCATAAAGGATTTCATTCTGGACTTCTAACAACCTCATTCAATTAGGACAATCCAGCCTAGTTAACATCAAAGTCCACATCACAACAGCTCATTTGGTAGTTGCCAAGTTGATACTTGCGAACCATCTACTTTTCTTGACAAAAAAATTCATAGAAATGGGACCATCTCTAAGATGATAGATGGTGAT
Organism: Berberis thunbergii; assembly: GCA_003290165.1. Classification (NCBI taxonomy): domain Eukaryota; kingdom Viridiplantae; phylum Streptophyta; class Magnoliopsida; order Ranunculales; family Berberidaceae; genus Berberis; species Berberis thunbergii. The sequence continues at coordinate 40,229 of QNQO01010216.1, forward strand.
GGGGCGGCCTGATACGGGCCTGGCGCTATCTGGCTCTCTAGAATCATGGTTAAATTAAAAGTAGAAATAAAAATTGAGAGGTGTGAATCAGATGTCAGTTTGGGGTTTGACCTTTGATTGGATCAAATTTCAGATCCACTTCAGATTTAGCATAAGTCATTTTAACAAAATCAATATCCATCGGAGCTCCATTGACAAAGAGTGGCAGTTGATTAAACTCTAGCGAGAATGATATTCTAATCTATAGCTAGCAACTCATTGATATCTAGAACGATCTCCCTACTATCTGAAAAACATAATCATAAAAGTATCAACTTTGCAACAGAATGCACACTGCACAAGGCCCATATCCTTATTTTGGTTAACATATTGTTAGTCTATTTAGTTTCACTTTGGGCATCAGCAAACTGAAGAAGAAGAAGAAGAAGATCAAGGGACAAGCTCTATGCCTTATTGTAGTTGTATGATAAAGGTACTTGAGATGTATATTGCCATGGTAGACCTTGTTCTTACATAACATTTTACACTTCTTTTAATGAATGCAGACCAAGAAAAAAGTACATACCCTCTTTGATATAAATACTCAAACTGGTAAATTTTGCACCCTTAGATGCTTGTATTTCTGATCTTTGTTGAAACATCTTGAACTCTCAGTCAAACCTTTGGACAGTACAAACTTCAATGCATCAACCCCTTCTTGCAAAGCAGCATCAATCTAGGGGAAAAAAAAACTAATGTTAGAAAGAAAAAAATAATAACGATCATAAAACGTTCCAAAAAAGACGAATTAGCTCAAAACCGAAAGATCTGTATTGCTCGGTTGTGCATGCTGATTTTCTTATGGATGTGGGGGCGGTCAGACTAAAACATTCGCATCATATTATATTGTGTTCTACAAAACAATTATTGTAATTATATCCAATTTTCTGAATAATGCACCAACATTAACAGTATTCGAAGTGAGATGGGTTGCTTTGACACCCATTCAGTTCCATCTTTTCTTTGGGAATTTAAAATTTTGACCTTTACCCTGACTTCATCAATATCTTACCCATTTAGTTCCATCTCTTCTTTGGACACTGAAGAATTAAACTTTTACCCCAACTTCATCATTATCATCTAATCAGTCAGGCTTGCTTGACAACCCTTACATGCTTGTATGATTATTTTCCCTCTGGATTTCAAATATAGTAATTGAATGCGGCTGCATATTATTTTCCCTCTTCTTTAGTACCTTTTTTTCTAGCAGTCTGTAGTTTGTTTTTAGCAGTCTGTACCCAGAACAATAGTGTTGGGATACACCAATATTAATTAGCAAGTCCATGGTCGAGAAGAATGTGGATTACACCTTGAAGCCTTAAAGGAATCCTATGATTCATAAAATCGGCATCTATTCAATAGAGAATGGCTTTTGTGGTTATCATGCATACCTTAAGGTTAAACGGGACAAACTAAAATCTATCCACTCCATCGCTGAGGTGAACACGATTGATTGACATAGTCAATGGCTCACTGCATATCTTGGACAAATATTGAGACAACCATTGCCGTAACTTACATTGAATATGAAAGGATTGAGAAAATCATTCCAAGTCTTTACAATTTGTCTGTGCTAAGGTAGGGTTGAGTGGTCATAGAAATGGCAAGACCTTGAAGCTCCTTTAAAAACAAAAAAAACAAAACCTTGAAGCTAAACATGACAAACTAGAATCCATCGATACACTCCGTTAATAAGATTAACACGATTGATTGACAAGTAGCTGCAAGTCTTTGCATCAAAGACTTGGGAAAGTCATTCCAAGTCTTTACAATTTGTTCTAAGGCAATGTTAAGTGGTTATGGAAAGGCAAGACCTTGAAGCTTAACGGGACGAAACGACTAGCCTCTAATACACTTCATCAGACCAAAGAATTGGTGGCAATCAATATATAAGATGATTGACATAGAGTAATTATAGATATTATTTGGCTTAAGTCTTTATCATCCATGGCCGGATTAACTATCGACCACCCAGCTTCTTCAGTTTTCACAAGTAATGGGAGATAATTGACTGATCAAGACATGCATCCCAAGTATTTGCCATTTGTCTTGGGCAAATCTTTGAATCTTTAGTGTTTTATAGGGGGATTTGTCTGCATTCTCATTTTCATTAGACAAAGCAGGCCCTTGATAACAATGTTCCATCTCTTTCGTGACAGATCCTTCTGACATTTCGTGGCCAGAAAAATACTTCTTTTCTTTAGATTAGTGAATTCAAATTCGACGGTTTGGCCTTGAATCTGAAGACTGAGGCAGCCCCTGTTAACCTAATGTAAATCCCTATAATTGAATAGAGTGGAGGGAATAAATAATATGATTTTAATTTATACATGGAAAATGAAGCTTATCATGGATCTTCAGTCAGTGCAAGTGCACAGGCAAGAAGTGAAGAAATTTCAGCTTCTTTACTGTGAGAACGTCCCAACTCATTGACTAGTTTCTTTTTCGTAAATTTGGCAAACCTTTTAGTATGGATGTGTAGAAAGGTTCACTGGGTTGATGGCAACCACGTTATATGATTATGGTGATGATAGTGATAAGAGACAACTGGTTGGCACTATATATTATTAATTGGAAATTGAGACTAGAGTGGCCATCCATCCATCTTTTGCTCACTTCTTTCATTTTCCCTCCCCGCCAACCAATATATGTATATGGTGAACATGATTGATTGGCAAGTCGCGGGTCATTCCAAATCTCTGCAATTTGTTTCAGGTAAGGCAGTATTTAGTGGTTATGAAAAGGCAAGACTATGAAGCTTAACAGGGCAAAACGACTAGCCTCTGAATTGGTGGCAGTGATCCATTTAAGAAAAAAAAAGATCTATTGAGTGTTGTTGGACCAGTTGTTCAAGCTGTCAAATGCACATGCAGTCCAACTACTTGCGGGATCAACCATCTAAGAAACCTAAAAAAATGGACATTCTCACTCAGAAGAATCAAAAGCTCATTGCACAAGAAACTGACACAAAGAGGAAACTGGAAAGAGCCAAGTTCTTTAGACAAATGGCAACCGCCGTGGTTACTTTGTTGTTGGAGGAAACCAGCCGATTTACAAATGAAATATATAACTGTTGAGCAGTCTGTATTTTTTTTTTTTTTTTGGTACCTTTTTTTAGCAGTCTGTAGTTTGTTTTTAGCAGTCTGTACCTAGAACAGTAGTGTTGGGATACACCAATATTAATTGGCAAGTCCATGGTCGAGAAGAATGTGGATTACACCTTGAAGCCTTAAAGGAATCCTATGATTCATAAAATCAGCATCTATGCTATGGATGGTTCTGGGAAGACAACAACCATGAAAAAAATCAACAACCTACTTGCGATCACCGAAAATGCTAGCCTATAATGACTACCAGGTCTGGTAGCACATGAGAAAGGGATGCCTGAAATGAGAACAATCTCACTTGTTCCATCCCCTCTTTTGGGACTTGACTAATTTATAGTATTTAAACATCATTGGAGTTAACTCTTTGTCTTTGGTCATATTCCTTCAGAAGTAGCAATGTAACATCTCTTGCAAGTTTGGATTCAAGGCAAGACCAGCTGCGCGCGTGGTTTAATTCCTTTGAAATTGGAACATTGTCCAATCTTGAGTATCTTGATCTTTCATTTAATAAAATGGGTGGACTAGTACCTACTACACGTAGATGTGACCGCAAGCAAATATATTTTAATGAAACCGTTCCTCCTCGTCTGGGTGGCTTTCGTACGAACTCTACTTACCTGAGCCAGAACATTTTTATTGGAGACATACCACCAGAACTAAGTAAACTTGAAGCATTGGAGAAGTTGAACCTCTAGCATAATCTGCTACCTGATCCAAATTTTTTTTTTTTTTTTTTTTTTTTTTTTTTTAAAAAAAATTAACCTCCAGTGGGGAGGGGCAACTATGGAATGCCAGACCTTGATTACTTATCAAAAAGATGACTTACAAAAACAACGGGAGTACATTACGACGTTGCCCGTAAAAAATACCAAGCATAAGCTAGTATCAAAGAAGAAAACCAAACCAAAACTAAAATCAGAAAACCGAAATCAGCTCAATGGCTGTGCCCAGCAATTCGAACAAATCCAGAAGTGTCTCATTCATTGAGCACGCAAAACACGCGCGTTTCTGCGACCCGAGCAAACCCCGGATAGCCCAAACCAAATACTCCAACCAATCAGCAAACGCAGCAGATAGCAAACTGGCAACTCCACGCAAGTTAGCAGCAGTTAGCCAGCACCAGCAAGTCACTCCGCGCAACAAACAACCGCACTCCGCGCAATTGCAACCGCAGCAACAGCCTGGACACAGCAACAGCTCCACAACAGAGCAGCAGCAACTTCACGCAAGCTGGGACAGAGCAGCTCTGTTTTGAAACAGAGTGCTCTCCTAAAATCTGAGTCGCATTGTCGCAGCTTCATCCATGGCGCATATCAACACAAGACAGCACCGAGCTTGCCAAGCCTCGACATTCCACCTTCCTCATCTTCCATGTCCGCACATAACACTGCCAGAAAAGCCTGCATAACAAGCCACAGCGTGAATCTCCATTCTGGACAATCTCGTACAATACCGTAGCGACCGCTTACTTCACAACAGCAGCGTGCCCTGCAATCCGTTTGATCTTGAAATCTCCTCTTCCCTATAAATCGATGCCTAATCTTCCCCATTGCGTATGTAAGCCGTATGACTACGGTCAAGCTGTAGTAATCCTGTTACTCGCCTAGGAAGATCATGAGCAGGAAAAAGAACCGTTTTATGCTCTCGTTGAGCTCTAGTTGCTAATGCGTCCGCCACCGCGTTAGCCTCTCTATAAATATGAGAGCAAGTGACCGTCAATTGCGCCTCCAACTGCTTGATTTCTTTTAAAATATTCTCCAAATACCACGGAATTTTGAAATTACCTTTAAACCATCCACAGACAATTTCCGAGTCCGTCTGAACAAGCACCTGCTTAAAACCAAATGAAAGACAGAGACGAAGACCCTCGGCTAGAGCCATAATTTCCGCTCTATTATTTGAGCCTGCACCAAAAAATATTTGCTTCCCAACAACACCAACACCCCGAGGGTCTCTTATTATCACACCTCCAGCAGCCATATTCTTACAGGACGACCCATCTACATTGAGAGCAGCAGCCATATTCTTACAGGACGACCCATCTACCTGATCCAAATTCATCTTCTATTAGTGGAATGTTTAATTTGTTATGCATCGGGGTCTCTTACAATGTTGTACAGATTTTGTTCAAATGCTCAGACACCTTTTTTGGTTTATGAATATATAGAGACCGGGAGCCTAGCTGAGATCTAAAGTAATGTTAACGGCACTCAACCTGGATTCGGCCATTTTCTCCATATCTCCTCTACAATTTATGGTTTCTCCGAAACTCATTATTGGAATGCCTACTCTTTGAAAGCTTAAATTGTATTGCAAAAGGACGATCACAGGGTATAATTTATATATCTAAAAAAATGAAGATTTTGAATCACAAGAAAGCAAAGTTAGAAAAGCAGCAATATGAACTTAAAACACTAGAAAGTGAAAGAGGACTTCCTTTTGTTCATTCATTCATTCAACAGTGTTTGCATAAAATAAAGAAAAAAAAATCTAATGAACTCATCAAATGAGAAAGAAAGACTTACAGAGACTGTTGAATAAGTGTATTTCATCAAATGTGAGTGGGTCTCACAGAAGTGTAATTCCCGAGAAACATTAGGGTTGAAATCTAAACCTTGAACCAAATCGACTTTGATCGGTCTCAAAACTTTCAAACTGAAACCGAACCGAAACCTAACAATTCTAATTTATGCAAACCGTAACCGAATCGACTAAAATCGAAATAAAACCTAACTGACCGACTATTTTAAACATATTATATTATTTTTATATAAAATATATTATTTATTATATATATTCGGTCGGTTCGGTTTTGTTGGTTAAAATCACATAGAAATCGAAAACCGAACCGACACTTCAATTTTGAATTTTTTAAACCGAAATCGAATCGAACTGAACAGAAACTGAATCGATAGTTTTGATCGGTTTGGTCGTTTTTTGTTCAACCCTAAGAAACACCAAACAAACTCCAAAAAAGTTATAGCCCTTTTTGTCTCGAATTCCTTATGAATGGTAAAAACCAGCTCGATGTGATTTATTATATTTGGTGCATCAAAGTAGTAAACAATACGGAATATCTAGTCTACACATACGATACAAGGAATGGTAAAAGCTAATGATACATGATAAAACAATCAAATATGATCATCCTTGAGATAATGAGAAATCTTGGCCAGCTGAGGAGGAGGCGTGAGGAAGAGCGAGCGGAGCAGAGGAGGAGGCATGAAGAGGAAGCCGTAGAATTTTTCTTCTCGGAGCTGAAGTGTTGGAGTTTGCCAAAGAGGAAGCAAAATTGGGCCTTGGTTCACGTGCCAAACACCCTCCCAAGCACGTGCCCAGGAGGGTCCAGACTGACTCCCAGGCTTCCAACGCGGGCTCCCTAGAATTATTCAATTTATTTTAGTTATGGCAAAGACTTGAAAATTCTCATGAGTTGGAATTGAGTGAACTATGTTACTCCGTGGAATTTTTCATATATCTAAATGAAAATTTTCGAGACGCAAAAATACAATTTGAAAATTGACACCTCCGGCAAATTCCAAAAGACTTGGAAAGATTTTTGTGTTAGAGTTGGCTGAGCTTTAACAATTTTTTGAAGTTTTGAAATGTCGAAATAAATTAAATTTTGGAATGATCAACAGTAAAAATAAAATAAAATAAACTGACACATTTGTGGCAAAGACTGGATATAACTTTAGAGTTTTTGAATGTTTGAAAGATATAATTTTTAATTTTTTCTTGATTTGAAAAACAGAAAGAAAATAAAACTCAAAAATCAACACTTTCCATTGAATTGAATTTGAAAAGACTTTTTATTGATCTGGGCACCTTGTTTGCATATATATCTAAATTACATATCAGAAGGGTGTTTTAATGTATTAGAGATAAAAGATGGCTATGATTGAGAGTTGAGATGATTTTGAGGGCTGATAATCACTATAATGACATTTGTTGTAATTATAAAATAAGTGGTTATGAAAAGACAATACCTTGAAGCTTGACGGATAAAGGTAGGCATCCCAAGTCTTTGCCATTTGTCTTGGGCAAGTCTTTGAATAGACTCAATCCTACCTATTATTAATTGAAATTTCAAACTTGAAGTCGTCCCTCCAAGTCTTTGCAAATTGTCATGATTTTTTTTTTCTTTATGAACATTGCCTGAATTGGATGTTTTACATGTGGAGATCTTCATTCATGTCTTACAAGTTACAAGCAAGGTGTGTGTTCCACACGTATGTTTTACGCTAATTACAAGCTGCCCAAGGGTTTAAAAACTTGTTATTTCATACCAAACAAGACACCAATTGTTTTTTTTTTTTGGTGCACTTGGAGAACATAATTAAAGACATGTTTTTTTTTTTTTTTGTGCAAAAGACAAATTTGGTGTTAATGAAAAAATAGATTTTGCATGGGTGCACCACTGAGAACCATCTACATATGGTGGTCAACAAGGCTGAAAAAATTTGATACCATCCCAATCTATGGTATCAACACAAAAACTCAGGTAGCTCAAAAACTTCTCTCCAAAAAATTTGTCTAATCGAGCTTAATTTTAACACAATATTATAGGATCAATCTAGACATTCTCTGCAATATTCTACTCAAAATAAGTCCATGTGTCATCGAGTCAAGATTTTCACTTTTTACAGGTATGACAAGGACAGCTTGTAAACTCTGGCTTACAACTGATATACATTATTTCTAAAGGGAAGTGCATGTTCCTCAAAATGTATGCTCAAACAAGAAACTAATCGCTACCTCAAAAAACTTCAAGTTGGGGAATACTCTCACAAAGTGATTTTCTAAAATAGTATTTCTTGGTACGCATGCCTTACACAAAAATTTAGTTTTACACAAAAATTTAGTTTTACAATAGGCTAGCAATGATCACAATAATGTCATGCATACATACATACTTTACACAAAAGTTATCTCCTAAAGAAGGTTTACTATAATGTCCCCCAGTTGAACACTCTGGCTCGGCACTGACCACAATACTCCTCTCACTTGAATTTACTTAACCAAAATACTATTTTAGAATTAGTTAGGGTCTTTGTTGAAGCTTTGAAGCAAGTCTATTGTTTTGTAGATGATGAAATGAGTGAACGTATGAGCGATTGTAAATTTTATCAGCAACTTTTTTTATTAATATAAGGTACGGTATTAGTGGAAAGAATGTGTATCATATTCTCTAGGATTATTTTGTAAATTTTTTCTAGGATTATTCTGTAGATATTCTCTAGGATTATTCTGTAAATATTCTCTAGGATAGTCTATGGTAAGCTGAGTTGTATCTTTCCTAGCTTAGCTTATTTGCTACCTAGTTTAGTATTTCTAGCTTTGCATATATATCACAAGGTTGTGGCCACTAACAATATCAAGAAATAAAGTTCCACAAAACTCTTTATGGTATCAGAGCATCTCAAGAACAGGAGATCTCGTACTCACCGACGAAACCAATTTTTTTTTCAATCAACGAAACCGACAAAACCAATTTTTTCAATCGTTCTCCAGCGATTGACATCTTCGATCTTCAAACACGACATCCGACTATAGACAACTCATCATGGGTAACGACAAGACCACAACACCCCTCGACTCCACATCCCCATACTATCTCCATCCCTCCGACGGACCACAAATCACAATCTGTCCAATTGTGTTACGTGGTGAGAACTACAATGAATGGGTTCGTTCGATGCGAAATAATTTTCGTGCCAAGAACAAGCTAGGCTTCCTCGATGGAACCATAGCCAAGCCGACGACAGGAATTTCAGAAGAGTCCTTATGGGTGACGGTTAATTCCACACTCGTGGGATGGATTCATAATACCCTTGATCCGGTCCTACGCTCATCCGTCCCCCAACCTGACTATGTGAAAGACATGTGGGATGATATTCGACAATGTTTCTCGATAGGAAACGGTCCAAGAATCCATGAGTTGAAGACAATTCTGAGTGATTGCAAGCAGCGCGGGCGCCCGGTGGTGACTTACTACAACGACTTACGAAAGATATGGAATGAACTTGCGGGATATTCTTCTGTCACAACATGTACTTGTGCTGCTGCTACTGAATTTGCTAAAGAACGGGAGAATGAAAAGGTACATGATTTTCTTGTTGGTTTGGATTCTGCTCTTTATGGCACTGCTGTTTCCAATATTTTGATGATGGAACCTTTGCCGAGTTTAAACACGGCCTTTGCTAAAATTGTGACTGAAGAGCGTCACCAAAATATTGCTTGAGCCCACGAAACCAAATCTGATGTTGTCGGTTTCACGGCACAAGGGACTGCTAGGGGAAGGACTCTTGCTCGTGGTAGATAGTGTCCTCGAACCAATGGCGTCTGTCCTCACTGCGCCAAAACTGGACATGATCAAGACAGTTGTTTTCAACTGATTGGGTTCCCGGATTGGTGGTATTTCGAGAACCGCACCATTGGCGGCCAAAGTCGAGGCGGAGGCAGGTCTGGACGAGGGGGAGGTAGGAGTGCAGGTAGAGGCGACCGCGGGCAGGTCGCACACGCAGCAGCCACCTCGAAGCCTGCTGCCAGTACAGGCTATGCTCAGGCACCGATACAGGAGTCAGATCGTAGCGGTATTCCCGGTCTCTCAGATGATCAGTGGGCTACACTTGTGAACATGCTCAGCTCTTCAAAAGGGCAGTCTTCTTCGACCGAAAAGTTAAGTGGTAAGTTTGATTTTCCCGATCAATGGATCATCGATACCGGATGCTCGAACCACATGACTGGTAATGCTAGATTATTTGGCAAATTATTTGATGTCTCTCCTACTTATGTTGGGCTGCCTAATGGAAAAAAAAACCATCGCTACTAAGGCTGGTACGATAACTTTGAGCCACAATATGATGCTATATAATGTATTATATGTTCCAGACCTTACTTGTAATTTGTTGTCGGTGTCTCACTTGCTTGCCGATTTATATTATTCTGTCACGTTTACTGATAAGCTTTGCATCATACAGGACCACACTTTGAGGACTCTGATTGGAGCGGGTGAACAATGTGATGGGGTTTACTGGTTTTGGCCTCTGCGACAACTTCGGGCTTATCAAGCAACTTTGGAGGACAAACGAGAATTGTGGCATCAAAGGCTGGGACACCCTTCTCGGCAAGTAGAATTTATTTTGCCTGATATTGTTAGGAGTAATGGATATAAGGATGTTAGTGTTGTCCATGAACCTTGTGATATTTGTTTAAGAGCCCAACAAACTAGAAGCATGTTTCCTTTGAGTAATAATAAAGCCAAAGATGTTTTGATTTAATCCATTGTGATATTTGGGGTGCGTATACTTTGCCTGCTAGTTGTGGTGCTCGTTATTTTTAACCATTGTTGATGATTGTTCTCGAGCCGTATGGGTTTATTTTATGGCTAAAAAATCTAAGGTGCCTCAACTTATTCAGGATTTTTGTAGAATGATTTCCACCCAATTTGATAATCATGTTAAAATCCTAAGAAGTGATAATGGAAGGGAATTTACATGTCTTCATCGATTTTATGCTGACAATGGTATTCTTCATCAAACTTCTTGTGTCAACACTCCCCAACAAAATGGGAGGGCAGAACGTAAACATAGGCATATTTTTAATGTGGCTCGGGCATTACTTTTTCAAGCTAATCTTCCCATTTCTTTTTGGAGGGAGAGTATCATGACGGCTGCCTATGTAATAAACCGAACCCTTACCCCATTGCTAAATAAAAAAAACCCCTCACGAGATTCTCTTTAGTTCCCCTCCTAACTATGATGCCCTTCGTGTATTCGGTTGCCTTTGTTTTGTCAAAAATCAACTGCGGGTGAAGGACAAGTTTGGTCCTCGCTCTAGTCGATGTATATTTGTGGGGTATCCATTTGGTAAAAAGGAGTGGCGTTTGTATGACTTAGAGAAAAAGGTGTTCTTTATATCTCGAGATGTTGTCTTTTGCGAACAACAATTCCCTTTTGCTTGTGAAATCAAGTTGAACAATACTGATGATGTGCTTGAAAATGAGGAGTATTATGACATTGTGACTTATTTTGAGGATACTCCCTTAGCAAGGGGAGTGAGGAACACTCGGTTGTGGCGGGTGGCAGTGATGGCGGGGCTGAGGCGGTTGCGCAGCCCGTCAGATTACCAGCACCTGGTGGCGGGGCTGTGGAAGCTGTACAACACGTCATACCATCTGCCGGTGGCGACTTGGAGGCTGTGATTAATGAAGTAAATGTTCCGCAAGACACTGGTCGAGGTCATAGAATAAAGAAACCTTCTAGTAAACTCAAGGGCTTCATCACCAACACTGTTCGAGTTATAAATCCTGTCACATCACCTACACCTGCTCCGTCAAAGTCCTCAGGTACTCTTTTTCCCATTGCTTATTATGTTAATTGTGACAAGTTTTCTGTCAGACACACCCATTTTCTGGCAGCAATTAATGCAGGAATTGAACCCTCATCCTTTAAAGAAGCTGTTAAGGATCCTGCTTGGCGGAAAGCCATGCAAGAATAAATCGATGCCCTTGAGGGGAACGACAATTGGACTTTAGAGGACCTTCCACCCGGGAAGAAGCCAATCGGGTGTAAGTGGGTCTATAAAGTCAAGTATCGATCTGATGGTACGGTTGAACGATTGAAGGGGCGCCTAGTAGTGTATGAAAATTGGCAAGTTGCAGGGATTAACTTCAATGAAGCATTTGCCCCTGTAGCTAAACTGGTCACGGTTCGAACATTTTTGGCTATAGCAGTGGCAAGAAAGTGGGAACTGCACCGGATGGATGTGCATGACGCCTTCCTACATGGAGATCTTGATGAGGAGGTATATATGCAACTACCTCCTGGCTTTAATTTTGTTGCTTCAGGTAAGGTGTGTCGATTACATAAGTCATTGTATGGACTCCGTCAAGCGCCTCAGAATTGGTTTGCTAAGCTCTCGACTGCTTTGAAGGATCTTGGTTTTAAACAATCTTATGCTGATTACTCCTTGTTTAGTTATTCCAAGGGTGATGTTGCTTTACATGTTCTTGTGTATGTGGATGACATTATAATCACTGGATCTTCTTATTTGGCAATCGAAAAATTCAAGCAACAACTAAGTGAGAGATTTCATATGAAAGACTTGGGCGTTCTCAAGTACTTTCTTGGCATTGAAGTAGCACGTGGGAAGGACGGTTTGTTTCTTTCACAACGCAAATATGTTCTTGACATTGTAAGTGAGGTCGGATTACTTGGAGCATGCCATGCTTCTATACCCATGGAACAAAACCATCATCTTGCCACCACCAATGGCGCCGTCTTTGATGGCCCGAAAAAATACCGACGACTTGTAGGGCGCCTAATCTACTTGACGATTGCACGGCCTGAGTTGTGTTACTCCGTACATATATTAGCCCAGTTTATGGGTGATCCTCATGTTGAACATTGGGACGCAGCTTTGAGAGTTTTGAAGTATTTGAAAGGATGTCCTGGACAGGGTATTTTGCTGCGCGGGGAAAGTACTTTTCGACTGTATGCATTCTGTGATAGTGACTGGGCAAGTTGTCCTTTGACTCGGAGATCATTGACCGGTTACTTTGTTTTATTAGGTTCCTCTCCTGTCTCTTGGAATACGAAAAAATAGCCAACTGTTTTCCGATCTTCTGCGGAGGCCGAGTATAGGTCTATGGCCACTACTACATGTGAGTTAAAGTGGTTGAAATCCCTTTTGGCTTGTTTTGGAATACAACATGTGCATCCCATGCGATTGTTTTGTGATAGTCAAGCTGCTCTCTATATAGCGGCTAATCCGGTTTTTTCATGAAAGAACAAAACATATAGAAATGGATTGTCACTTTGTTCGTGATGCCTTGCAAGATGGAACAATTTCTACGTCTCATATTCGGACTGGTGCACAGCTAGCGGATATTTTGATCAAGGCTCTTGGTAAATCACAGTTTTATTTACTCCTTCGCAAGTTGGGCATTTGCAATCTCCATGCTCCTACTTGAGGGGGAGTATTAGTGGAAAGAATGTGTATGATATTCTCTAGGATTATTCTGTAGATATTCTCTAGGATTATTCTGTAAATATTCTCTAGGATAGTCTATGGTAAGCTGAGTTGTATCTTTCCTAGCTTAGCTTATTGCTACATAGTTTAGTATTGCTAGCTTTGTATATATATCCCAAGGCTGTGCCACTATCAATATCAAGAAATACAGTTCCACAAAACTCTTTATACGGGGTCCTAAAAACCCCAGCTCACTTTCCAAAAAAAAAATCACAAAAACTCAGGTAGCTCAAAAACTTCTCTCCAAAAAATTTGGTCTAATCGAGCTTAATTTTAACACAATATTATAGGATCAATCCGGACATTCTCTGCAATATTCTACTCAAAATAAGTCCATGTCTCATCGAGTCAAGATTTTTACTTTTTACAGGTATGACATGGACAACTTGTCAACTCTGGCTTACAACTGATATACTTTATTTCTAAAGAGAAGTGCATGTTCCTCAAAATGTATGTTCAAACAAGAAACTAATCGCTACCTCAAAAACTTCAGGTTGGTGAATACTCTCACAAAGTGATTTTCTAGAATAGTATTTCTTGTTACGCATACCGTTACACAAAAATTTAGTTTTACAATAGGCTAGCAATGACCACAATAATGTCATGCATACATACATACCTTACACAAAAGTTATCTCCTAAAGAAGGTTTACTATAATGTCCCCCAGTTGAACACTCTGGCTCGGCACTGACCACAATACTCCTCTCACTTGAATTTACTTATCCAAAATACTATTTTAGAACTAATTAGGTTCTTTGTTGAAGCTTTGAAGCAAGTCTATTGTTTTGTGGATGATGAAACGAGTGAACGTATGAGCGATTGAAAATTTCATCATCAACTTTTTTATTTATATAAGGTACAGGATCCTAAAAACCCCAGCTCACTTTCCAAAAAAAAAACACACACACACCACAAAAACTCAGGTAGCTCAAAAACTTCTCTCCAAAAAATTTGTCTAATCGAGCTTAATTTAACACAATATTATAGGATCAATCCGGACATTCTCTGCAATATTCTACTCAAAATAAGTCCATGTGTCATCGAGTCAAGATTTTTACTTTTTACAGGTATGACAAGGACAACTTGTCAACTCTGGCTTACAACTGATACACTTTATTTCTAAAGAGAAGTGCACGTTCCTCAAAATGTCTGCTCAAACAAGAAACTAATCGCTGCCTCAAAAAAGTTCAAGTTGGGGAATACTCTCACAAAGTGATTTTCTAAATTAGTATTTCTTGGTACGCATACCTTACACAAAAATTTTAGTTTTACAATAGGCTAGCAATGGCCACAATAATGTCATGCATACATACATACCTTACACAAAAGTTATCTCCTAAAGAAGGTTTACTATAATGTCTCCCAGTCGAACACTCTGGCTCGGCACTGACCACAATACTTCCTTCTCACTTGAATTTACTTAACCAAAATATGAAGACTTCAAATAAAAAAAAGCCAAACAATGATAATAAATATGAACTTTAATTGAACACTAGGATCTTAAAGCAAGTTTCTTTATTTCACATACATACAATAAAAAGAAACTAAGATTCCTCCATACAAGCAAATTTTGAAACCTTGCGGCATGACTGAACAAATGTCAGACCGCTTTCATCTTGTACTTGGCCAAATGTTATCTTGTCATATTGTTCACTGCCCAAGGTGATTCACAAAATGATGATAATTCCCGATATATAGTTTCCATGGTAGGACGATGTTCAGGATTGACATGTAAGCATGAGTGGAATACTCTGGTCCAGTATATCCTTCAAGAGAATATTTTGAGAGGATGAAATTGCAGAGATGAGCTTCCGTGGATGTTTTCCCATTATTACTTCCAATGATAGCACACCAAAACTGTAGACATCACATTTTTCAATCACCCTCGTAGTGTAAGCAAGCTCTGCAAGAAGATAAAGTGTTTTTGTTTTTGCATTTTATGTCAGATACATATCATAAATTTGGTAATAGTTTAAATAACTTGTTGTACATCTAAATTGCTATACCAATTTCTCAAATGCATTACAAAAATGAAAAGAAATGATTGCAACTTCATTTCTAATTTGTACATAAATGTATCGAACATAACATAGTTACCTAATTATTCATGTATATAAACCAAGGGAAAAAAGGAAAAGGGAATTAAGCAAAACAATAAGTCTATTAATTAATGAGATGGAATATGTGATGTTACCTAGGGCTAGATATCCATACTGTTCCTGCAAGTGTCGTCCAATTAGATGAGTCCGGCTTTAGAATTTTTGTAATACCAAAGTCTAAAACAAAGGCCTCATACTGTGAATTCAACAAAACATTTGCTACTAGATAAGTTCTCGATGAACAATGGGCGGCAATCAATGATGGTGTAGATACGATAAGGCGATGCGCTACACATTTGATAACATTTGCCCTTTTTTAACCAATCCATCTTCTGTGCAACTTCATCATCAGTCAAGATCTTAGCTAGACTCCCCATCTCCAGATACTCGTGAATCAAAAACGAGTGTCGAACATGTGAACAGAACCCGTACAACTTCACAATGTTCTTTTGCCGAACTTCTCCTAATACATGCATCTCATTTTGGAATGATCTCAAATCAACCAAATCACCTTTCTTCTAAAGGGTGCAACTTTTTTACAACCACTACTTGACCTGAGGATAGTTCTGCTCTATAAACATTTCCATATCCTCCACTGCCAATACAATAGTTGGGAGTCGAAATTTTCTATTGCTGCACATGATGTCCTTCAGTATACCATTTTCCCATCATAATTCCACACACAAAACAAATTTCTGGGTACTTCACTTGGATCCATTCTTCTCTTTTAACTTTCGATGATGATTCCAGAAAAAAGTTCAGACAAGGAAAAATATAACAAAAAATGTTCCAAGAAGGAAAGAATGGCTATAACCACGATTTTGATCTCCCATTATTTGTACCATCTTGTTGGTGTCTGCCAAGAACTGACAAGCTTTCCAAACCTTTGATGCTACTACATAAGGCGTTGTTATTTTTGAAAGCATTTATCGAAGCGTTCTGAAAAGCTCTTTGGTTGGGAGAAGCCCTCCAAGTCATTGTAAGAAACATCAACTGATTCCAAACTTAACATCTCACCAAAAGATGGTGGAATTTTACCGGAGAACCTATTATGTGGAAAGATTCACTTTTCCAAGTATCTCGACTTGCTCACATTCTAGTGGTATGCTCTCCATCAAACATGTTTGCTGAGATCAAATAGAATTTCTAAGGAAGATAACTGGCCCAATTCTAGCGGAATGCTCTCATTGAATTGGTTTTGCTGAAATCTAAGTGTAGTCAATTTAGAACAACTCCATGTTGTTTTTGGGTATGGGACCATTCATTTCATTAGAAGAAAGATCAGATGTTCAAGGCTGGACAACATGTCCATCTCTAGTGGAATCAGACCATGTAACTGATTATGACTCAAATTCTAAGTTAATCAGAGAGATCATCTTCTCCGACTTCTTTCGGTATTATTTCTTGTAAACGATTTGATGAAAGATCGACCACTGTAGGCTAGTTAACTCAGGATAGCACACCTGCTAGCGCCGCAAGTATAATTCGTGTTAGAGAGTTTCATGCTTGATAGTCAATGCCACCGCCCCCAATTTTGAGGAAACACCCCATGCAATTGGTCATGACTCAAATCAATGTATTCCACATTCTGAAACTCACCAATGAAGAAATGTGATATATCTCCAAGAGTTTATTTGTATCAGTCGAATTATTTTTTAATTTTCCTCGAAATTGGGGAATCTGACCAGAAAGTTGATTGATAGAAAGATTAGCATGATTAAATTATTTAAAATCCCAAGAGATTGAGGGGATTGAGCCAATGAGATTATTGATACTCAACTCCATTTTCTACCATAGCGTTTCTAAACCACGAATTACATTTGCTTCGCTTTTCCATGCTACCACAAAGTCTCGAGGCACAAATATTCACTTTTAAAACGTTTTGCTCTTTCATCTCCTCAACAAAATACTTGTGCCCCCTCTGCAAGTTAAGATGTCATTCTCCAAGTCTTTAATTGTAACCAGTCTTTGAGAAATATTAAGAGGACTTGTGAATTACTTAGCAAAGTTCTCATGTATTTATTGATCGTTCATATGTCAACAAATATTAACGGAAATTTGGAAATTTGACTAAGTCAACCAATATTAATGGAAATTTGACCAAGTCAAAGTACATTTTTCCTAGATTTTTTATACCCAATATATATCTATTGGATTCTTAAGAAATTCCACAGGAGTGTTCACCGCCACTCTACTACTAGTTACAGTCATACAGGTCAAGTTGAAGGAATCCTTCCTCATATGGTGCAAATTAAACATGAAAACTATATTTCCATGATTATGACTTGAGTTTAAATTGTCCACCCCGCGTAAGGAATACTCACCTTGAGAATTGAGAAAATAGAATCTGCCACGTACATATGTGTATAAAATTTTAATTATACGTTCATTATGACCATATACATAAAATTTTAATTAAACGTTCATTATGACCATCCTGATATACATTCTTCTCTCTAGTAGCTGGAAGTGTTTACAATTACATTGAGATACACACGCAAATACCTAGAACCTTGGACGCAAATACCTAGAACCTTGGGTGCAAATTAGACTTATATACCGATATGCATTCAGCCTAAAGTTTAACCTTTGCAACACTGGGACCAATTATAGTTTAGCCATGAATTTGTTAACTTTCAATATGGTCCTTTTCTTCTGTTTCTCATTAAACATCTGTGTTCATTCAACAAATGCTCAGAGCAGCTGCACCATTAACACCTGCACATTCGATGTCGGAGTGATTCTTGATCTAAATTCAGCAATGGGTAAGGTGGTAAATATGAGTATTTCCATGGCACTCGCCGAATTTTATGCTATTAATGGAAACCTTAGCTCCAAGCTTGTTCTCAATGTAAGGGATTCAAAAGGAGATGTCATGAACAGTGCAGCTGCAGGTATGTAAGATGTTATGAATTAGGAAAAATAGTTAATAGAAACCACCGAAGAAAATATTTCAATTACTTCTTTTAAGCTGCAGGTATTTGCAAGCATTCACTCATTTCTTTTGTGTTTTCATAACAAAGTTATCCCACAACATATATCATGATCATGCAAGCAAATTTAGTCATGCATGTTTTTGTTTCCTAGAATAAAACTTATAACCAGCACCTTCAAATTGTAACTATTAGTGATGAAAGTGTATGCTAATTAAAATCTTCTCATTGCAGCATTGGATTTGATAGAAAATACAAGGGTGAAGGCAATTATAAGTCCCGAGATTTCAGAAGTAGATTTTAGTGCCTACATTGGGAACAAAGCTCATGTACCAATACTTTCTTTCTCCCCAGTCAGCTTCTCTAGTTCTTCAAGTCGTCTTCCTTATTTTTTTCATCTTGATCAAAACAAATCATCTCAAGTTTCTGCACTAGTTGACATTGTCAAACATTACCGATGGAAGGAAGTAGCCATCATTCATGATGACAGCCAAAATGGTGCTGCTATTCTACCATTCCTCTCTGATGCATTTCATGAGATTGGTGTCCTATTAAGTTTTACGACTGTCCTACCATATAATGCAAATAGCACAACAACCAATGAGGCACTGCACAAGTTAAAGGGCTCAAATATGAGGGTATTCATTGTTCATTTGCCGCTTCCTCTTGGTGCTCGTTTCTTTGTAAATGCGAATCAGGCTGGAATGATGCAACGTGGTTATGCATGGATCACTACATACGAGATCAACAATCAATTGGGCTACATGAACTCCTCTGTTTTGCGGTCCATGGAAGGTGTTATAGGTTTGAAGTCATATGTGCCACCATCAGAGTCTCTCCGGAAGTTCAAATATCGATGGAGACGCCAGAATGGCCTCAAACCGCCCCAATTGGAACCAAATATGTATTGGGCATATGATTCTATATTTCTTTTAGCAATGGCTGTTAATAGAACAAGTTCTCATTTGGAAAGAAACCTCTATCACCGTCGTCATCTAATAGATCAATAGCAAGGAATAGGTTGACTGTATTCGACAACGATGTCTCATCAATTGGTTCTGAATTGTTGCAGTCTGTTATTGCAACCCAGTTCACTGGGTTAAGCGGCAAAGTTCAGTTCGTGGATAGGCAATTACAATTGTCTTCTTTCGAGATCATAAATTTGGGGAGAAGTCCACCCAGAGTTGGATATTGGACACCAAGTGGTCTTTCTCAGAGGCTGAGCCCAAAAATCACGGCGACTGACAATGAGAAGAATCTAGGTGATGTTGTTTGGCCTGGAGGATCGATAGAAGTTCCTTATGCTAGAATACTCAGAGTAGGAGTCCCACATAAATCTGTCTTTCTTCAGTTCTTAAATGTGACTCATGCCAGACATAGTTCAATGGTTGTGGAAGTGGATGGTTTCTCAGTGGATGTATTTAAGAAAGTGATGGAGAAGTTCAGATATGATTACAAGTATGAAGCTTTTGAACATAACCCTGAAAATTTATCTTTGTATTACGACAATCTTAGCTACCAAGTATACCTCAAGGTGAGCTACAACTTTTTGATTACTTCAACCACTTTTATGCTTGTTTCCATGTTAGGACATTATTGTTGAACTGGAACTTAACAGGTTCATCACTTGGTAACTCGTATGGAGATGAATTCGTCACGATAGCATAAGCTTACATATCCTGCTCTACTGGATAGAAACTGTATAGGGTTTTATCCACTAACTACTTTTTTTTGTTACTTACAGAAATATGACGTGGTGATTGGGGATATAGCCATTCGTTCTAGTAGGGCAAAACACGTGAGCTTCACGCCAGCCTATTCAGCCCCTGGACTTCGCATGATTGTGCGAGCAAAGAAGGATGAATTCACTCAGGGTCTATGGTGGTTCTTCGAGCCACTTCAGAAGGAACTATGGTTTACTACTATTGCTTTCTTTTTGTGGAAGGGGATAGTCATCTGGATATTTGAGCACAGAATAAATCCGGAATTTCAAGGAACAATTTCGCAACAATGGGGAAAGATACTCTCTTTTTCGTTTTCGACGTTTGTATTTGCGCATAGTAAGTATTAGTTTCTCACCTGAGTTCAATTATAATGACTATTAGGAACTTATGCGACCTACTCTCATCTATTAGAAGTTATGATAAAATTTTACTGTCGTCATCATCAAACAAAATGAAATTCAATTTCTCCTTTGTGTTGTGAGAACATCACTGCTGGGATCACTCTCTATTGACCAATCTAAGAAGCTTAGAATCATATTCGAGCCTTGTACAAAGAAAATCATAAATTGCACACAAAAGAACACCTGCATTTTTTCGTATTTTTTGGTTGAACTGTTCAAGCCCCATTCAGTGACCACAAAACCGGAATCTATTTTTTGTTCTACAGGGGGGTTTTGAGGAAGGGAAGGGAGGTGAGAGTTCATGTGGTTTGGCTCCCTCTCTCCATCCAGGAAGTTTAGTTGGCTGAAATAATATGAATTGAGTCAAATGTTTAGACTTTTTTACTTGGTTCACAATTTTTCAAAATAGCATTTGTTTTTGTTCTTTTGCTCCTAATATTTTTTAAAGTGTTCTGAACTGAAAACCTTTTCCCTTGTGCCGTAAGCACTTAAATAGGAACTGTTCAAGCCCCATTCAGCAGACCACAAAACCGGAATCAATTTTTTGTTCTACAGGGGGGTTTTGGGGAAGGGAAGGGAGGTGAGAGTTCATGTGGTTTGGCTCCCTCTCTCCATCCAGGAAGTTTAGTTGGCTGGAATAATACGAATTGAGTCAAATGTTTAGACTTTGTTACTTGGTTCACAATTTTTCAAAATAGCATTTGTTTTGTTCTTTTGCTCCTAGTATTTTTAAGTGTTCTGAACTGAAAACCTTCTCCCTCGTGCCATAAGCACTCTTCTGTGGCACTTAAATAGGAATTTCGTATTAAGTGTTCCTTGTAATCTCTACATCCTTTTCAGAAACAAATTCTACTTGTTTATGCTCTACATCAAGCATTGTGTGTTGCATCCTTTTTCATACTTGTCTACTTTTTATTTTTTAAAAGTCATTTCTCTGATCTGCGAAGACACCTACTTTTTTTCTTATGTGTTACAGAGGAAAGGCTTGAAAGCAACTACTCTAGATTCGTGATAAACATGTGGACATTTGCTATCTTTGTACTTGTAACCAGTTATGGAGCGAACCTCACTTCAATGTTAGCATTTGAGAATCTCAAACCAACTAATTCAGATTTAACATATTTGCAAAAGAATGGACACTCTGTTGGTTACCAAGATGAATCATTTGTGGGTGAGTTCTTGAAGACTAATTGGGGCTTCAGTGAGAAACAGCTAAAAAACCTTTCTACAGTGGAGGATTATGCCCATGCTCTATCCGCAGGAACCGACAGTGGAGGAGTTTCTGCAATTGTGGATGAAATCCCATATATCAATCTCTTTCTCAACAAATACTGTCGTGAGTTTACTGTTGCTGGACCAATTTATCCATCAGGGGGATTTGGCATTGTATTACTCTCTCTCTCTCTAGGCATAGTAATTTTTTTAACAGTCTTTTATTGTGTTAGAAAAGCTGAATGCATGATTAATTCAAAATTTAGAAGAGCGTCAATGTCACTGTTTTAGCGGTTACTAGATTAACTAAGCATGAAATTTAAAATCTTGTTTAATTTTGTAACTCTGTGAACATTCCGTAGGATTATGTAGTAAATCTTCCTTATCAGCACATGCCTTGAATTTCTACAAGTTGGTGTCATCGATATTCTTTATGAACTTCATGTATTGAAGTTTACTTATTGGGAATCACTTTTCTACATTTTGCTTAAACCTCTGTTATATACCATAGAACAGAGAAGTTTATACAAGCACCATTGTCACATTTTCTTCAGACTCACAAGGAAATTTTTTGACAAGTCAACAATTGTCATATACCTCTGTATCTTATTTTTACTTACACGTACAAGTAGCATTTATGTTCACATCAACTTATATCCATTACTTTCTGACCTTCAGGTGTTCCCAAAATATTCTCCCCTTCTCTCTGATGTTTCGAAGGAAGTCTTGAGCTTAACTGAAAATGGTGAAATTGAAAAACTGCAGCAGAAATGGTTACTTTCTGAAAGGTGTCAAGACCCTCTTGCAACAAATGTAACATCAAACAAACTGCGACTCTATAGCTTTCGTAGCATCTATGTGATCTTGGCAGGCGCTTCAGCTTTAGCTCTCCTTCTTTTTGTTGTTTCCTCATTGTACAGAAGTTTCAAAGATTATGCAGCAATATCCTTGAGGAAGAGGATTTCCGGAATCAGCAGGTGGTTCAACTTCAAGAAACCGGTTTCAACATCGAATAATTCTACAAGTAGTGAGCAACCTGCAAGAGCTGAAGGACAGAAAAAACCTCATGAAGGATTACTTGATACTTCTGTTAAAGGAGCTGTAGACCATATACCTGAGAATACGTTTGAGATGAAGCGAATCCAAACATATGTAACTGGTTCGCATATCTCAGAGTGAATGATCTACTAGATGGTTGCATTTGGTTCCTGGTATGCATAAATTCTTGCATTGATAACGAGGAGAGCTTAGCTTTTGCATGTCAGGGAAGGTATCTTTCACTTACATTTTGACTGTTGTTTACAACCATTACAATGTATTTATGATTACTGAAAGGGTATATTAATTAGGGTGTTTTTTACTTTTTCAGTTTTTATTTTTTATGTAACATTTTTTTGTTATTATATTGTAAACATTATATGAATGTGCTTTTTCCAATTAACTTCGTATTCCTCAAAGTAGACCCTTCTAAACTTTTCAAAGACTCTGCACCTATAGTAGAGAAATGGAGAAATGGAGAAACTCTATAAGGGTGTGTTTGGTTGCATGGAGTCCTATGTAATGGGAATTTAGATGGGAACACTTATATTTTAGGCTAAATTGATGTATTACTCTACATCCACTATTTAATTTTGTATCAATGGTGGGAATGGAAGCCCCATGAACATGATAATCACAAAATCCAGTGGTGGATGTGGAGTGATACTTCAAATTACCTTAAACTATAGGGTCCCCTCATAGATTTCCATAGACATACAATTCCATGCAACCAAACACACCCTAAGGGCGTGTTTGGTTGGGCATTGACCATTGTAATTGTAATGGTCAATACAATGGTCCAATGCAAACCAATGTTTGGTTGGGCAAAAAAGTGATGTAATGGGAATGAATATTACGGATTTTTATGTAATAACCATTCCGATCCCAACCCCTATGAATGGAGATTACATTCCCCATTGTAATGGTCAATGCAACTTGAAAATACTTTTTTACCCTCCTTGCTCAACAAAACCCTATTCTGTATATGCCATTGTTTTTATTTTTTGTTGGAATTATTATGTAATACAGTTGCATTTCTATTTATGGTGCTCCAAATTTTAATTTGTATATAATTTCCTTTATATAAAATCCATTGTTATAATATGTAACGACCCGATCCGCACAGTAAGATATTGTCCGCTTTAGGCCCAACTGGCCCGCACGGCTTTAAAAGACCTCTTACTATGGGGATCCAACCTCGCACATATATAGCACATCACCATCCCGCACCCAGGCGATGGGACTATGATCTCCCTTTGGTAGCTAGTCGAACCCCTCTTGATCCACATGCCTATTGGGCTCCAACCCTCACCCTCACCTTCCCCCTCAGGTCTGCCCACATATTAAGGGTCTCACAGTCCACCCCCTTAGGGCCCAACGTCATCGTTGGCCACACAGCCCAACATCCACGTCG
Source organism: Berberis thunbergii (assembly GCA_003290165.1). Lineage (NCBI taxonomy): Eukaryota > Viridiplantae > Streptophyta > Magnoliopsida > Ranunculales > Berberidaceae > Berberis > Berberis thunbergii. The sequence continues at coordinate 64,232 of QNQO01010216.1, forward strand.
GCACACTTCCGGCTAGGTCAGACTCTGATACCATTCTGTAACGACCCGATCCGCACAGTAAGATATTGTCCGCTTTGGGCCCAACCGGCCTGCACGGCTTTAAAATGCCTCTTACTATGGGGATCCAACCTCGCACATATATAGCACATCACCATCTCGCACCCAGGCGATGTGGGACTGTGATCTCTCGTTGGTAGCTAGTCCAACCCCTCTTGGGATCCACAGGCCTATTGGGCTCCAACCCTCACCCTCACCTTCCCCCTCATGTCCGCCCACACAAGGGTCTCACAGTAAAGATACAATTCATTCCCATTCCATTCCTATCATATATTCACATACCAAACAATGTCATATGATATTACCATTGTGATTCATAGGTACACCAAACATACACATTCCCATTACCATTACCATTCTCATTCCCATTCTCATTACCATTACCATTCTGATTCTCATTACATCGAGGAACCAAACGAGGCCTAAGTGTAGCTAATATTAGTGATAATTGTAAACTATATCAAAAACACTTGGCTCACAAGGAATGTGTAAATGCCATATTTTGGGGATTACTGACCAGACACCAAAGTTTATCCCTTTGGAGAAATAATTGTGGACCATTCAATTGCTTGATTATCCAAGTAATTTGATCAAGTCCAAAGTATCTACATAACATGTCTGATGTCTCTTAAATCATTTACACCTAATTAATACCTCCTGGATTTCTATGGAAGAATCCTGATTCTAGAGAGCCAGGCTGGTCTATCACTATCCTTCATCCTAGAGATGGATCCCTCATGGAAGAATCCATGCTATCAGAGTATGTAGGTCCGTTAGACCTATACAAAGA